>JAODOY010020617.1:0-24991 GCA_025399855.1 Forbesichthys papilliferus
TCTTGCGCGTACTCTGCTTAATTGTGCACTGTCGTGACCGCGGATTCTACCGAAGGCATGCAGATGGTTGGATGATTCAGGCAAGGGGCGGTGTTTTTTTTTCGATTGTATCTTTCAAAATCTGGCTAAGTTACAGTTTTTCCAAGATGACATACTCATCCTTGTATATTGATTATATACATTTAAATGTACATGTACATGCATAATATAATTATTTATTTTAAAATATGGATACAGATAGGCTATGTTGTTGACTGGAAAAGTGTAGTGCATCATGAAGCACAAAATATTGCAATGGTGGCCCTGAACAATTGTATACTTATTAGGTCTACCTAATGGAAAAATGGGGTAGGGCAATACTAAACTTCACAAACTGGTGTCTTCAGTGCCCACACATTTAGTAGCCTAATATACATTTAAAATAAAGGAAATAAGGTGCTATAGGCTACATTAGTAACACAACTCTCTCAACTTTTTTTGCAGTGTGTTGCAGTCTTCATAATTAGTGTATATTTTCACAAAACAATAAAGTTCACAAGGTAAAACATCACATGTTGTATTGCGCTAGTGTTACCATTATAGTACAGGGTGATGCTTTTCCCATACTGTCCCAATCCAATATTTTTCTGGATTGAGGTTGTAGCTATACCCGGCCTAACACACATGCATATGATATGGCCAAATTGTAGAGATTGTTCTGAGATGCAATTAGAGACGCTATATAATGACTATAAAGACTTTGATGCTATTGTTTACCTGGGCCAAACACATTCCTGTTGTTGCTGCCTTGAACGTGCTGTTTAAATTACGGCAAGACTAGGCTGTCACAATTTGTTCTGTAATGAAATTGGTAGTGTTGGAATATGGGTGGTGTCTTCTCAACCAGTTCCAGCGTGTTCGTTTTTGGAGTTTAAGTAGGAGGAAACAATGTGACCAAGTTTAGCAAAATCAGCTTTAATATAAAAATAATAGATCAGAAATACAATTTACAGGACCCTGGTCCACACTTCCTTTAACTGACTGACATCATGGAATATCAAAAGTTCGAGAAGTCTGGCTCCGACCATCTCTCGGCCCAGTGATAATATTCTAGACAGTGTTTTCCTATCAGATGTTGATTGTGCGTCTCTCCCAATCCTGGGGCTCCATGTCCGTTCTCTCCTTCTGCTGGGCGTGGTTGCTGGGGAAGGTATCTGTGAACACACTCTTCATGTCCCCACCTCATGCCTATCTCTTGTTTACTAACAGTTTGTTAGTTAAAGTGCTGTCCCTATCAGTTTCTATCTGTTTCCCTGCTCCCTGCTAACTCAACACTTTGTTACGCATAAGACAGTCAGTCAGACAGTAATTCTTAAAATAGTGTGACACACAAATAAGCTTCTGTAAGGATATCTAAAAACAGTTCAGCATAATATTTTAGTCCCCAGGCGAAGATGACCTCTCATGCCTGCCTGGAGTTGCCAGGCTGAGCCTTCATCACAGAGACCACACTGTGCCACACGCCTGACCTTGAGAGATAGCTAACCTCACTAGGTTCTCCGGCAGAGCTTGTTGTTTTATTTTTATAACTTTCCACCACTCTTCCAGTGTGTTCACTTTTAAGCAATAAGATTTTTTATATATATATATATATATATCTAAAATAGAATATCTAAAATATAAAGCGCAATTTTCTAGTCAACATATTAAACCTCTGCACATTGTTTGTATATTAAAAAATCAAGTATTATCATTTATGTCCCACCCTTTATGCCTGTGCCTCTCACAGAAGTTAGAAAATACCGCCTCAATATACGATATAGTCTGTCTACTTGTTTGGTGCGTGTGGATATTTGAATTATCATTGCATGCCAATAACGTCATGGCATGGCAACACGTCAAAGTGTGTCATTATTTCCGCTTCCGTACATTATAATGTGCAATCTGCATTTCATGAAATCACGAAATTGTATGTGGAGTTTAGGCATACTTTACATTTGCATTGATCAAATTGACAGCTATTTCATTGATTATCGCATCTAATGCAGTCAGCGCATGCGTCCTACGGGGCTGGAAGGAGAGGGATTTTCTAAAAATGAGCAGCGTACAGCAGTCTACATCCACATCAGGATATGAAGCTAGGTTAGCAAGCTAGCTGGCTAAAAACTGCAGTGTTTAATGTTTTGATTATTGGGTAATAGTTACCTACGTTAAAATTATTTACGTGCATTATGTGTTGTGCGGGGAAATCGTGCGTAGGCCTACGCCCAGTGCACAGTCGGGTGTTATGTTTACATAATTCGCAGGTCAATTGAGTTCCCGTCCGTGTCGTCTGTTCGGGCGAATGTATTGTACATGGAGGGGGATCAGGTTAACGAGCACCGCGGGTCGGCGGAGGAATGGACGCTACTGTTTTGGACCTCCCTCGCAGTGATAGTGCCAGTCATTATCACGTTATGGTGCAATTCCCAGCGCTCCAAACGGAAAATACACATGAAAGACATATTTCGCAAGAGCAAACACGGCTGGCACTACACTGACCTTTTTAACAAACCAACCTACTGTTGCGTTTGTTCCCAACACATACTTCAAGGGGCCTTCTGTGATTGCTGCGGGTTGTGCGCTGACGAGCCGTGCTTGCGACGGGCCGATCGGAGTCTACTCTGCAAGGAGATCATGACGCCTCCTCGGCCTGACGGAAAGATGGATCACCACTGGGTTCGGGGAAACGTACCTCTCGCCAGTCATTGTGTGGTATGCAAACAACAGTGCGGTACTCAGCCGAAGCTGTGTGACTTCAGGTAAAGTTCCAGAACACCTGCTGTACTGTAGGTCCTCCTTACTCAGACCAAGGAGGCTGAAAGTTAATTTCTAAGATGATTTGTTAATGCAGTTCTACCCTACTAAATTACATGCATAAAGGCGACAGTTGCGGTTACCTGATTTGTAGCCATATATGCACAGTATATTATCTACATATATTCGACTACTAAGTTGTTTACACAATTATTTATGAATCATTACAGAATACTAACAATTCTTCACTTTGATTAAGATTCCATCATCATGGATGGTCTTGTGCTTTCTTTTCCTCCCGCAACAGGTGCGTCTGGTGTCAGACCACTGTGCACGAAGACTGCTTCGCCGGCATGACTGACAACTGTGAGCTGGGCGAGTTTAGAAGCCTCATCATCCCCCCGCACTACCTCTACCTCGTCAACAAACTTCGCCGTAGGCATCCCGATGAGTTCAGCAAGGTTCTCTGTTACTGCTGGTTGTTTAAAGATGTGTGTGTGTGTTGCCTTCTTTGGTTGCACGGTGACTTTCATGTGATATTATAGTGTTAAGTAGTATCAGTCAGCAGCCAGGCGAAAGACAATTTCAATGCCATGCAATTCCAGGCACAAATTGAAGAAGGTCAACCTTTAACCTGACGTTCTAAAAATACATTCATATGTGTGTGTGAATTCCATAGGTGAATTCCCAATCAATTTCCTCTTGTCTGTTTGTTGTGTGTGTTTGTGTGCGCGCGTGTGCAGTTGGCTGCCTGCTGCGGACGAAGCTGGTCTCCAGTCTTGGTGTTGGCTAACACACGCAGCGGCAACAACATGGGGGAGGCTCTGCTAGGAGAGTTTCGTACCTTGTTCAACCCTGTCCAGGTTAGTATCTCCTTTTGTCCAGCATCTGTAATGATCTCTTGAGGCTCGACATGTCAGTGATGATGCAAGCTTTTATTTCTCCTATCTGGTTGAGTTTTTCCCCTTTTCATAGTTTTTTTTTGTTTTTTTTTTTGCGAAGCCTTTTGAGGTTGAGCGTTGAAGTGTAACTTCACCCCAGCTCTGAGCCTGACTCCACCCATTACACAACTTTGAAAAATCTCCCCTGAGTAAGGGGAGATGTTCGGTCGGAAGCCAGCAAGCAAGGACATTGGTGAATTAACAGATACGACGTACAGCGGAATTCTCAACCCATAAAATCCAGATTTCTTTTCATTAAAACAAAAGTTTTGACAATATTAACATTGATGTTTCTCATCACATTTCAGTTTTACTCTTTAGTCTACAGCTAAAAAAACAAAAACAAACTTAGGATGCATTTGCTCTTTATTCAACGCCTTAAGGGATTATGTATTATGGAAAATCCTGATCCAAACGACACAGCGGGAATAATGTGGGAAGAGGATCGCTCAACTTTTCCTTAATTTCTCTCCAGGTGTTTGACTTATCAGAGTTCCCTCCCTCCAAGGCTCTTCTGCTGTGCTCTATGCTGCCCCCTGGCAGCGTACGGGTGCTGGTGTGCGGCGGAGATGGCACGGTGGGCTGGGTGCTGGATGCCATCGACACCATGAAACTCAAGGTGAGACGGTGTGTCTGTCAGATGCGACTGGTCTCTCATTGAAAATGTAGACGCATGTAGGATGATAGAGCTGCATCTGGTTTGATTTTCAGTTGATGTGCTTGATACACAATGTTGTTCAGTTAATTGCTGTTATCCAGCAACATGGCTGATGTCAATTTTATCATTTATTCGCTCTTTGATTTGATTGTTTCAGGGTCAGGACCTGTTTATTCCAAGGGTGACCATCCTGCCCCTGGGCACCGGCAATGACCTGTCCAACACTCTAGGCTGGGGGTCGGGATATGCCGGAGAGATCTCTGTGGAACAGCTGCTCCGCAATATCCTGGATGCTGAGGTGGTCAAAATGGACAGGTGGGGGTGGCAATTGTGTGTTAATTCTTCTGTGTTGGCCAGTTTGCTAATGTGTCGTAGTATGGCTCTTAGCTACCCCACATCATCTCTTTTCAGGTGGAAAGTGCAGGTGGCTTCCAAAGGCCTCTACTTCTGTAAGCCAAAGGTGGGTCATAGTTTTGTGTCCACTGTTCTGAACAGTACAGAACCTTTACACACAATATTTGTGTAAGGTGATGTTATTCACAGGTACTGTGTTCATCCTTGGTCAGGTTCTGTCAATGAATAACTATTTCTCTGTGGGGCCCGATGCGCTAATGGCACTCAACTTCCACACACACCGTGAGAAAACGCCTTCGTTTTTCTCCAGCCGCATTATCAACAAGGTCAGAGTCTGTTGCTAGATAAACATGTATTTAATCATCATGGAAATGTGTATTGCTTTTTGTTGTTTATTGATTTTAAATGACAAAGATATTCACTCGGGAAGAGGCATCATTTATAAATGTCCACGTAAACCTGTAGTCACAAACAACCTTACATACAGAGAATATATAGTGTAGGAAAGTTTGTATGCCGAAACATATTGGTATTTTTAACATCTTGCATAGGTTAAGTTTTCATTGTAAATCCCAATTACGAGAACATGTGCTTCAAGTCACACCCTGTTAACGCCGATGATATTAAACATCCAAAACATTGTTTAAATACCTACTTATGACTGAGGAATCAGTTGATTTCACATGGAGGATGACAAAAGCAGTGATTGTCTTTGGTCTGATATCAAAGAAAATAATCTAAATGGAAACCAAATGGAAAGTGTGGAAAACCTATTAGAAGATATTAAAATGTATATGTTCATGAAGATCTTTCCTACCCACCCTGAGAGATATTTTTATTATAGTCAGCCACATCAATCTAATAATTATTAAAAAATATATGTTTAATTAATTGACATTGGCATTATCGTTCCCCGATTGTCATTTCTGCCTCCATAATCTATGTATGGACGAGTCTGTTTACAAAATACAATGTATATGTCTAACATGATACATCTTTCTTCAGGTGGTTTATTTCCTCTACGGCACCAAAGATTGTTTAGTACAAGAATGCAAGGATTTGGATAAGAGGATTGAGGTAATGAGGTGAAACCCCTCTGTTATATTAGGATGTATCATTCAGGATACATGGAGCCAACAGGGTAAGCGGCAGGATTGTCTAGGGGTCTGTGTTGTTTATTTATTTTTTCTTTCTTAAAAATTTGAAACCATTTCCAATATCCCATACGTTATTTCCATATAATACTTAACTGCATGGATCTGAGGTCAAATAGAACCACTTGACCGTTTTAGCGTTTGTAGTAGTCATATTTCCAATGTGGTGTGTGTTTACTGTGTACAACCACAGCTGGAGCTTGATGGGGAGAGGGTGCCGCTGCCAAGCCTGGAGGGCATCATCGTCTGTAACATTGGTTACTGGGGCGGAGGCTGCAGACTATGGGAGGGCATGGGCGATGAGCCCTACCCCCCCACACGGTAACACCAACGCTGTAACACTGACATCAGAGGCTGTGTCCGTATACAAGTTCTCTATATATTTATTTACAGTGTCAGTACTGCTATGCTAAACGTATAGTATGCGATTGTAAGCTAATACACTTTTTTTATCAAATTCACCAAACATCTACTTGTGTTCCGCTAGCTTAACGATCTCTGCGCGCAGATAAAATAATGCTATACGTCTACACAGCCCTGGCTCCGTAAATAGGAAACACAGTGGTGTGAACACCGCTCCCAACAACAAAACCCTAGGCCTCACAATGTGTTTCAATTTGTGGGGCGGAGCTTCTGTGGGTTCGAACTTGAAGTTGGCAAGCGCTCTCACGAATGACAGACCCTACATTTTAATGCGGAGTATGATAATATAAAAAAATGGCTGCCACTGGCTATAATTATTTCTTTCAGATCTTTTAAAACATTTTGGTTTATACATTTTCTTAATTGTATTTACGGTCGCCGTGGTTACTGTCCTGCTGTAACGTTGCTCCCCCACAGGTTGGATGATGGTCTGCTGGAGGTGGTGGGCGTGTTTGGCTCCTTCCATTGTGCCCAGATCCAGGTCAAGATGGCCAATCCTGTGCGACTGGGTCAGGCCCACACCGTCAGGGTGAGGGGTTGCAAGCGCACGCACGCACGCACGCACGCACACACACACACACACACTGCACAACACCTGCCCCTCCCTCACTCTCCAGTACTGCGGTGCGTTCGCAATTCGCCAACAAACGTTTGCAAACGTTCCCAAACATTTTCAAACGGTTTTCCCTTTTGCTTTGAGGTCGCAGGCAAAATCGAGTAATTTTGTAATAAAGTATCATGTTCAGGACAAATGTGTTTGCCCATTTTGAACGCACCTCTGGCCTTGGGGAATATTATGTAACTACGGGCGAATCTGAGTTCCATCTAGCTCATGTTGTAGAGCTGTGTCACACTTCTTTCTATCTGGTTTTCCATTTAGAGGTCGTCTCTCCTTCTCTCCCCCCCCCCCCCACACACACACACACACCCCCACCCATTTACACGTGTGGCCGGGAAGGGGGGGGGGGGGGCTTTAAACAACTTAATTTTTATTGGAAGGGAAGTGGGGGAATTTAGAGAGCATAAATGAAATCCTAAAATGAAATTAGTCTTTCTTTCTGTTCCTGTCCTTTCTTTTGCTCTCCCAGCTGGTCCTGAAGAGCTCCAGGATGCCCATGCAGGTGGACGGGGAGCCGTGGGCCCAGGGCCCGTGCACCATCACCATCACACACAAGACCCAGGTCCTCATGCTCTACCACAGCTCGGAACAGACCGACGACGAATCCAGTGCCTCCGAGGCCGAGAGCCCCACCCCTTGTGACTCACCTGGGGGGCCCCCTGGGCTCCGGGCCCCGTGGGTGCCGTCTCAGTTTGTGCGTGAGCCACCCGTTGTCCTCTGAGCTCAAGAAGCTCAGCGTTTATCTTCGCGGTATTTGCTCCTCTTCCTTGTTTTGACGCCGAGCTCGTCACCAATGCCTCTCTCGCAGGATGTTGTTTACGGTCGGTCTGTCTGTTTGGATTTTGTTGACACTTTAAAGCAGTCTATTGTTTGAATGTGAACATGATCTGATTTGCACTGGAAAACATATAAATGCAGCTTTACCTGGCCATTTCTGCTCACGTTTGTTTGAAAAGTGATATGATGGCTATATAGTGTATGCCTGTCCTCTTTTATGCCATGAGTCATGTAACTTTAAGCTGTGTGTGCACGTGCGTGCGCGCCCGCCCGCCCCGTAGAGCCCTCCCACCCGCTAATTTGATCATGGTCCTGTTGTCGAAGCGGGTTCTATCTTCCACCTGGTAATGGTTTGTTTATGGTTTTGGTAGTGTACCTACATGTGTTTTGTGTTATCTTTGTGGAATAGATACATACCCCTAGTATCCATAGATCCTGCTAAGAGTACCATATTCCATATTTCATACCATATTCCCTATATTTGAGTAGGGTTGGTTTGTAATGGGGCCAAATTAGGCTCAGCGTTGGCATACTGTAATGCCTTCACATTGACTGTAGAGGTCAGGCAAATCCATTGATATGTGTGTTTGCACTGGCTGTTTGTGTCATAGTTCTGTATGCTTCAGGCCACAGGATAATATATTTACAGATGGATGCCATTTGATTCATGATCAGTCACTAATCTCAATGTGGTGTCTGTGGTCCACAGATCATACATTATGACCTTAGTCTGAATTAGGAAAATATTGTTGACTCACATATCGACTCGATATTTAAAAAAGTGCGCTGTTGACAAATAGACAAAACGTAGATGTGAAACAGTCTGCTTTACACATCAGAATGGCGTAACCTTCACTCTAGTTTTGAGTTAGCCTATGTGCAGGTCAAAAGGTCGCTGGATCCCGTGTTGTTCCAGCCATAGCCATGTCTGCCTTGTAATACTGTATGTTGCCACCAAGCATGTTCTGATTAGTTTTCTTTTCAGATGTTTTGTCACAATCTACTACGCAGCCTGGTTTGCGGACACTCCTGGATTTACTTGTATAAATTGTTTTATTTTTTCATTCCAGTTGTTTTCCTTCCTGTAGGTTTGCTGTGTTTTGGCACTTAATGCGTTTACACTGAAGAAATGTTTATTCTGAAATAGAGTGCAACTCATGAGACGAGTTCACTATTCACATGAACTGTAAACTGCCAAGTGATGCTAGGTTTATAGAATCAAGGGTCACTTTAGTTGCGCTTGCCTAGAGACAGTAACTGCCTAAGAGTGAATCTCCCTAATTTTCATGCATTGTGCTGTCAATTACAGTATTGTTTTTAATATACTTGCATATACATTCAAAATATTAGATCAGTTTTTAGCAGGAGCACTCCTATGTACTCTGCAACCATTATTTTATTTTAACATGCATATTAATTTGTTTAATCTGTTGACAATATAAAATGTATTTTGTATTAAGTTGCAGTATGCATTTTAATACCAAAATGATGGCCTGTTGCCAACAGCCATATTTGCAAGTGTTAGGAAATGGGAAGGCTATGCTCTTTGAGTCTCGGTCATTAGCCATATACAAGTAAGATATTTTTAGTTGTGTTACGTGGTTGTATTTACTTTTTATCTTCAGCTTAATGTTTACAAAAGTATAAATACAAAATTGTATGTATTTATGTGCTAATTTACTGAAATTAGATTTTCAGGTATTTGTCAAATTTTGAATGTTCCAAACTCTTGCAAGTTCAGACCTGAATTGACAATTAAACATTAAAATCTGTTCATAAGTCTGTATGCTACTCAAAATTGTGTCATAACTTATTTATAATAAATCAGATAATTTAATCAGTGTATTTTATTTTTACACTATATCACATTGGCTGCAGCTGGCTGTAATAAATGGCAATATGGACAATGAAGGAAGAAATATGCTTTAATGGTTAATCATTTGAAACATTAAGAACAATATTAATATTGAATATTTAGACATGTATATTTGCATTGGCCATAATATGCCCTCTTTTGTATTAGCCTATGGTACAAAACCAAAGTGTTGCATTACAACAGTGCAATGCAACTCAATGCCCCATGCAGAATCTATAACTACAATACACTCCAAAGAAACCTTATCTTGTATTGTCAAACCCATTAACAAACGTTCTTGCTAGATTCTATAGATTTGGTGAATCCTATCAGTTTTCATATTCAAAATCAAATTGGGTTATCATGATTCTGACCAATACACAGCCCAATAAATGTTTTCTAACTTAAGAACAAAAATCACTTTACAATTAGATATTGAAGAAAAAAAAACCCATAGCAGATGCTTTTGTCATACATTACATATTAAGAGTACAATACAATGTTTAATCTACAGCCTTCTTGTAAGGTATGGTAGGATCAGATGTATGAAGATTGAACAAATAATGTAGAATACACCAATCAGGCTATTTTAAGATTTCAAATCTCGAGGATTTAATGTAGCCAGAACCCTGCTGACTTGAAAACAAGTGAATGTATGTACGTACATACATACATACATACATACTGAATCGACTGACCACTCAGCCAACTGTAAACATGTATCAAGTTACCACTGACACCCCAATTGGTTCCCCCACATACTGGTTCAAGAACTATTGTACCTGATTGTAGTAGAAGTACCAACTAAATTCTCTGTCAATATTAAGTTGAATTAATATTGAGACACAAAAGCAAACCCCACCTCAAGAACAATGTCATAATGGTCACTAGTTGAAGTAGCGAGGCATTCTAGATAACAATGACAACTTCATGTTGTGACCTTAGTTCTAATCACAATTATGAAAAGCATTGTTAAACAAACAGGAATAAACTGTTCAACTGTAGCCAACATGTCCTCATTTCCATCTCTTGGACATTATGTAATGAGCATGCCCCATTACTCCTTGACAATAGGCCTACTTAACCTCGGTGCAACCCTGAGAAACTGAAAAGTTCTCACAACAAAGGGTGTGCTGTTCATCTAAACACCTATCCTGTACAAGAAATGGAGAGAGAGAGAGAGATAAGACCCGTCACCTTTGTCATTTGTGGTGGCTGTCAAACGTCTCAACACCAATTCAAAATCAAATTGGGTTATCATGATTCTGACCAATACACAGCCCAATAAATGTTTTCTAACTAAAGAACAAAAATCACTTTACAATTAGATATTGAAGAAAAAAAAAACCATAGCAGATGCTTTTGTCATACATTACATATTAAGAGTACAATACAATGTTTAATCTACAGCCTTCTTGTAAGGTATGGTAGGATCAGATGTATGAAGATTGAACAAATAATGTAGAATACACCAATCAGGCTATTTTAAGATTTCAAATCTCGAGGATTTAATGTAGCCAGAACCCTGCTGACTTGAAAACAAGTGAATGTATGTACGTACATACATACATACATACATACTGAATCGACTGACCACTCAGCCAACTGTAAACATGTATCAAGTTACCACTGACACCCCAATTGGTTCCCCCACATACTGGTTCAAGAACTATTGTACCTGATTGTAGTAGAAGTACCAACTAAATTCTCTGTCAATATTAAGTTGAATTAATATTGAGACACAAAAGCAAACCCCACCTCAAGAACAATGTCATAATGGTCACTAGTTGAAGTAGCGAGGCATTCTAGATAACAATGACAACTTCATGTTGTGACCTTAGTTCTAATCACAATTATGAAAAGCATTGTTAAACAAACAGGAATAAACTGTTCAACTGTAGCCAACATGTCCTCATTTCCATCTCTTGGACATTATGTAATGAGCATGCCCCATTACTCCTTGACAATAGGCCTACTTAACCTCGGTGCAACCCTGAGAAACTGAAAAGTTCTCACAACAAAGGGTGTGCTGTTCATCTAAACACCTATCCTGTACAAGATATGGAGAGAGAGAGAGAGATAAGACCCGTCACCTTTGTCATTTGTGGTGGCTGTCAAACGTCTCAACACCAACGGTCATCCATGTCAGTATCCCCGACCACACGTCATCTGTATACGCTGCTACAGCAACCATTGAAATAGCAAAGATCTGGATGTTTCAGTCAAATTATTAAGGTTGAATAATGCCTAAATAAAATTGACAAAGTGAACATCCTTAATCATACTAGCCAAATGTGCTTTAGATGCTTGAGACCCACCCCACTAATTGCTATAGAAAGTCCATATCCAGTATTCTGAAGCCTTTATAAATATCAAACACTGTCAGAAATATAGGGATTTATCGCTTTCTATATTGTACAATCAACACATTGAAAAGCTACATGTCAGTAGTACACAGTAACTGTGAAAACACACCATGAATTGTATGTATTTTAGGCTAATGTGCGTATGCGCTATTAGCTTCAGATACGACCACCAGCATCAGCTCTGATTGAACAGATGACACTGTAAAGGGACGTTATACCAATAGCCGACAGCCAGGCTAGTTCTGATTAGTTTCGGACTATGCAGACTGCCAGTTAGCTAGCTAATTCAATTGAATGTATCAGGTGTGAGATTATAAAACACAAAAATACCATTAACAGTAACAAAAAATATTTTTTCTGTTCAATAAGTGCCAAACTTCATAGGTCAGTGGTGAGACCTAGAATGTTCCAAAAAGGCAGAGTTGCAAAAATAATTTGTGTCGAAAGATCTTGTTATTTTATGCAATTTTATAAAGCTGAATCTTTTAGTTGAAATATAGAGCATAAATCATATTTTAGTAGTAGAAGTTTCTCAAAATTGCATACTACAAAATAAAAGAAACCTTTTGTTGTGAGCAACGTAGATCAACACAAGCAAAGTAGGCCTACCCTGCCTGATAAGACCACTCATGTTTACATGAGCATGTAACACAACAGCCTTGCTTGGTTACCCAAACCCATCTGCAGTAGAAGTATTGTGCAGTCACTTTAAGTTAGAGTTAGCTTGATGAACACCTTCTAAAAGAATCACAAATATATTATTCCACAAATCAACCCCAACAGTACTGCATATCATTTAAAACAAGAGTTCCAATATAATCACCCGGTTCAATGTCATGTTAATAGAACTCAGTTATAAATAATACTGGTAATCTACCTCAGACTACTGCAGTTTGCACAGGTTAATGGACGAGCCACTGGAGAAGACCCAGAAGGCTGGATACACTGCTTCAGCAAAAGGAAACACAAACGTGTGGAAGGGATAGGCCCGGTCTGCTACGTTGTAGAACGTAGCGGTTCCTCCCTCGCAGTCCAACAGCACGCCTACGCGCTTAGGATTGGGGTTGGCCAGGACCGTCTCGCTGCTGGCGTGCCAAGCGGACAGCTTGACGTTGAACCACTCGACACACCACGACTGGGCGTTGCGCCCCAGACGACTGGCGGGGCCTTTGCGGTCAATGCTGTTGTATGCCAACCCTATGCCTATGAAGTTGTTGCTGCTCATTTTGACCTCCCAATAGTGGCGTCCGCTGGAAAACCCCCTGGAAGTCAGCACCTGGGAACACACGGAGAAACGGGCGGGGCCGTCGGGATAGTCTGCAGGTTCGTCCGACACAGACGCCGTGGTGAAGTCCTCGGACATCCTGACGCGCTTGTGCGCTGTCTTTGGGTCCAGCGTGAGAACGGCGCCATCTGTTTAGGAGAAACAAGGAAACCACCATCATGGCTCAGGCTCACCTGCTTCCAGTGCTGCATGAAAAGGGGATGCTGAATAAACACACACAAAGACTTACATTTGAGCAGTTCGTGTCTTTTTTCAGCAGATGTTATATTCGGCGGGACACTTGCGGTTTCTGAAAAAAATAACTGGGCTCAGAAAACTGTAATATATCTGTGAGCATAAAAATACAATACATAACCAAAAATGTACAAGCAATATAATTGGAATGTTTATTAAAAAAAAAAAAAAAGAAAAAAAGTTATAAAAAGAAATAGTCAAAACACTCCATGGAAGGAAGCTCAGGTTTGTCTATTCGTCTAGCTGGTGTGACGTCTTATCTGACAAAAAAACGTCTCGTTTTCACATAGTACTAGTGTGTGATCAAGCGGAAGTCCATTCATTCCTACGGAAACCTCCGTGATCCCCAATTGCGAGGCTCTGCCTTCCTTATTTTTTTGCCCGTAATTTGACTCAAGCAAGTTGAACATTTTTAAAACTTTTTCCGAAAGACTGTATGCATAGTGGTTACAGGAAGTTAGCTTGGTACTTGTAAAAACAACAGCAGCTATCTCTTTCAATTCAGTCTTTCAGATCAAATGAGTTTATAGTCAACTTGTGTAAATTGATATCCTACTGCAGATTAAAAAAATAGTTGAAGTTTATAATCAATGTTATTCTGCTATCATCGTTGGCTACGTTACACCACCTACTGTAGAATAGATCGTTAAGTTAAAAGTGGAAGTGCATATTTTGAAGAGAGAATGTGCTTTGTGTTAAGTGTGCTTTAGGCCAATCGTAAGAATCGTTATGTTTGAGAAATCATTGTCTTAACCCCCAATTCCACTCGTGATTGTCTTTCAGTATCGATCATAACAACTCGAGTGTGTAGGCGAGCACATGCTATTATATCCATATGTAAATAAATGCATTTCCTTGCACAGAAGACCCGAGGGCACAGGTGTGAGCTCCACCTTCCGTTTTTTTTCTGCTGAACATTTTTTATCAGCCACACCTTGCTCCTTGCTGTTGGTTGAGGCAGCGAATTAGCGGTCAAAGTTCAGCTGTGTTGAACTCTAGACGGAGTGGAGATGCGATTTTTCTTTGCCACAGGAAGGTTTTATTGGCCCCTTCACTCGTAGAATGGAAGTGAACGGGAGGCAAATATTACCAGCTATCAATTTCGCACGTGACCACAGCCTCTTCGTTCACATGGAACACAGTAGACCGGAGGTGCGTTCAGAATTGGCGAACATAGCGAACGTTTGCAAACATATTTGCAACAGTTTCGCGTTTGCATTGTGTTCGCCGCTAACGTTTGCGAATAAAAGCAAACGGATTGAGGAGGTAGTTCTCAGCGAACACTTTGAAGTTGGACAAAGGGTGGAAGTTTAAATCTAATATTTTTGGAATGTATACACAAACCATTCAAAGTTCAAAGCAAACATGATCGCCACTGTTTGCTAATTCTGAACGCACCTCTGATATTGTTAGAAGACGGGAGCAGGACGGCAAAATATGTTTCGTTCGGCATAAAAATGCTGACGGCGGCAACGGCAAACACCATGCTGTTATAAGTGGAAATATTTTAACTTTTTGCCGTCCTCCGTGACGGCATTTACAACTAGATGTTCGTCACACACACAATTGATGGAAAAGAAAAAAAAAATTGCTTGAACACTGTTTAGTTATTGAGAATGTAAATTATTATTTAAGCATGTTCACCTGCATTTTCTTTGGGTTTCTCTGCAGGTCGACCTCTGGCCTTGTCTTTCCTATTCACATTCAGGAGACTCTCCATGGAACGGCCAGCACTCATCTTTTCTATATACTCTTGCGGAGGTTTTTTAGAATGTTCTGAACATGACAAAAGTATAATGCTTTACATTCGTTCATGTCTATTGTGACTGGTATAAAAACATAACCATAACATTTTTATTTTTGTGTAGCGCTGACATTACAAAAGCACTAAAGGGTGAAAAGTGAGATGTGTCTGTAAATTGTGGATTGAGAGGAAACACACGTCACAGAAAATGGATGACTTCCAACTCAAACAAACGGTTCCCTCGTTATCTAGGCCACAGCCCAGATTGTAAAACTTACTGCAGTGCATTTAAAAAGCCTGGTGACAGACAATATAGTGTGGTGCCAATAAAAAACTGAATTAATATGACAGTCATATTACTTATCTAGGTGGACTGCCCACGAGTAGCTCAGTAACTTTGCTGAGTGTGAGAATAAGAAGAAGAATAAAGACATTTTCTTACTTTGAGGTCTCTTACTATGGCCTGCCCTGAGCGGAGCTCCCGGACTTGGACACCTGACATGTTTCGGAAATCCTGGCAGCAGCGGGAGCTCTCCTAATATTCCTTTAAGGGATGTTAGATTAGTTACTCTTTAACTCTTAAACTATCGGAACAATTGTGAAAGAACTAATGTATCCACATGACTCTAATTTTACTTCAAAGAAGTCCCTAGACATTAAACATACCTGCTCCTGGCTGCTCTGTTCTTTCAGATGAAAATACACTCAAGCCGCCGGTCACAGAAGCAGTTCTTTCACCTGGTAGGATGGTAACATCTCAATACAATAACCTTGTCCTTTGAACATAAACTAAAGATTGAAATACAATACAAATTGCATTATTCCACTTACCACTGCTTGCATTCAGGCATGCATTGAGTTCTGTAATTAAACTCAACGTTACTAGCTAACTAAGTGCATGCCTTCAAAAAACAAACTTCTCCCAATGCAGAAAGACTCCTGTGCACTCACCTGGTCTAAATGTTGCCTGCCAGTCAGCCAGCCAGACACACACACAAGTTGGTAACCTTGGTAATAAAGTTATATTGACACACCCACCTGGTCTAAGTATTGCCAGTCTGGCCTCAACAGGTTGCTTGAAGAGGTTCCCCAGATGCTCCTTCAGGACAGAAGTGAAGGCATGTGTCGCTAACAATGGCTTGGTGTCCATGGTGACCCGAGGAGCGAAGGGGTCAATGGTCACAACAGAGGGCAAGTCAACTGTGGCCTTCACAAATAGAGGGGCGGGAAAGGGGGAAATAAGTTCTATTAGCAAAGTCAAACAAAACTCTTTCAATAAAAGGGGTCAGTTCATTTGGAACTGTGCGTTTCACACATATGAATGTGATGGATGTATATCGACGTCATATAACTTCGGGACTGTATATTTGTCAAGGTCCCAAGCTCTGCTATACGCTCCATGTCAGCATGAACAATGGCCTGAGCTTCATCTCCAGCTCTGTCCCCATCACAGCTGTCAAATGCGTGCGTGGAGAGTATGAATGTGCAAAAGGATTTTGATTCAAAACAAACAATCTTACGGTCAGGCTACATCGGCCGCGTAGCGTAGGCATAGCGTATGCTGCAACACTACGCTTCCATATTAATCAATTGAACCGCTACACCGGCTACACTGGCCGTGAGAGCAGCGTGTAAGTGGAGCGTATACGCTGCGGAGAAGCGGAAAAATATAACAGTCTTCTATTTAGATTTTTTACGCGAGGTGTAGTCCACACTTTACATAGAAAATGGGTCATCAAATTGCTGTATTTTAAAATAAATGCCAGTCTCTCCCCACCTCTTTATTTGTCCCCCTGAACCTTTGTATCATGAACAACATGATACAAAGGTTCCTCCCCACATTGATTTTGCCACTAGGCTACAAAGTAACTGTCCACCGGGCATCTACCAGCTGGCAGTTGCTAAGTAACTTCATCTGTTAAATGTCTACATGTAGTCTTTGTATGTAAAACGTACCCATATTACACAAAACTCTGTTGAAGATGTTTTCACAGCGATGTGCAGGAAGACGAATGGCCGTGTACGAATTCTATAATTAGCTATGCCAGAACATTTTCGAATTGTACGACCTACGTGCGCAGCAGGTGTAGGCTACATTACGTTGCACGTACGCTCCGCCTACGCTACGCACCCGATGTAGCCTCGCCGTAAGTGTCAGCCAAATTGTATGCTGAAAAGTAATCTTACACATTTTTCTTTAGGAGTTTTAAGCCGCGGTCAGACGTAACTTCTTTTTGGAAGTTGTCTGCCTGTTCTTCACATTAAATATCCCTAATGGAGCCGGCCATGTTTTTAAAAGCACCATGGGTGCTGAACGTAAACGCTGCCGCAGACGCTTTTTCCAGCAGCTCTGGGCTTCTTTTTTAGATGAAAAAAAAAAGTTTCATCTTCTCAGAAGAAAACGCCCGATGTCATCTGCTTTTTGGACAGTTGACCGATCACAAGCGGCGTAGTGAGACCTGGTGTTTCTCATAACAATCACAACAACCGGTTCAGCTGTTTGTTTTTTTTTAAACATGAAAAATGCCCAGGCCAGCTCTTTTAGTCAGAAGTTACGCAGCCTTAGTGTGTTCTAATCATTACATTTAACATTAACACGTAGTTCTGACCTGCAGGAAGGCTACGGTATGAGACTGTCCCAGCAGGCTAGTGATAGAAGTCTTGGCATCGCTCATCTTCTCCACATTCATTGTGAACTTCTTCAAGAAGCCGTCAAGCTTCATTTGGGCACTCTGCTGCTCACGGTCCACCGTGTTCAGGGCCTCGCGCTCCTCGCGGTCCAACATCTCCCTCATCTGCTGGAACTCGGCCTCATACACTCTCTTCCTCTGGCTTGCTGTGTCCTGAGAATACACATGTGGATGGCTTAGTACTCGTTATTGTGCTGCATGGAAGCTGCTTTGGATTAAACTACAGTAAATGCATAACTGCGTGTGATTGACATGCAGTAATTAGATAGATGTTTTGTATTCTTGTGTATCCTGAACGTTTGAGGGTCTCCTTGAAAAACATTTGAGGTTTCATCTGTGATATATTTGAACTTTGAAAGACACAAACATCAGAGATATATAATATACATGAACACATATTCTATCTTTACATAACGTTCGATATTGTCTGTCATGGCACTAGGGGAAACTGTCAATTTAAGTCAACATTCAGATCTTGGTGGCAGCCTCGCCAGTAACGTAATCATCCTCATTTAAACAATTATATTGTCTTTTGTCATTGATGTGAGGGTCTTAAGAAATGTTTATTTGTACGTTATTGAATATTACCTTCATCCTGTTCTGCAGATCCTGTACTTGAGAAATAACAGAGTTGGTTTTCTCTATCTTTCCATCCAGCAACAGCAACTTCTGTTTAAAGTCAGACTATAGAAAGAAAGTCAACAGGAAGTCAGTGAAATCATTTTAGTTGCCAACAGGTCACCAATCACACCAAAGGTGAGCAGCACACACACACCTGTTTCGCTGCCCTTTGCTCATCGGGGGTCGAGAATGTGCAGCCTTTGTGAACTTGTTGGAGGCAGAAGCTGCAGATAGAACGGCCATGTTGCACACAGAAGAACTCCATCAACCTATAATGGTCTTGACAGATGCGATCCTGCAGGTCGACGAGCGGCTCGCTGAGCTGATGCAGACGCAGGTTTGGGTTCTCCTGGTGAGGCCTGAAGTGCTCCGCGCAGAAAGATGTCATGCAGGTCAGACAGGTTTTAAATGCCTTGGACACCATGCATGTATCACACAGAGGGAAGGACTCTGTCTTTACTTCAACCTCTGCGGTGACTGGACTTGGGTCAATCTTGCTGTGCTTTGTCGTAATCGTAAACGCTTCTACGATGGCGCTAAGGACGGTGTTTTTCTTCAATTCGGGTTGTGTGTCATACTCCTTCCGACATTGTGGGCAGTTGTAACTTTCTTTCCAGGTGGCTAAAATACAATCTTGACAAAAATTGTGCCCGCATGGAATCGTGACAGGGCAATCAAATGCACAGAGACAAATACTACACGTTAACTCTTCCTCCAAACCCATGAAAGATAAAATATCGCTGTTTCCAGAATCGGCCATGTTGAAAGATGTTTCCAGGAGGCAAGGCAACGAACGCTGCGTAAAAGAAACGAAACTTAGTCAGCAATGACGCCGTACACGAAAGTAGATCCAATAGTACATAACCCAATATGTCCACAAATAAAAGGCAATAAATAAGGCAAACAAATAGGCTAATTAATGTAGGCGAGCCATATCATGGTTAACGTTTTATTGATCAATTCCACTATACTCATTACGGTAGTATACTACGGTAACGTAACCAAGGTTTCACTGAGCTTTTACTAGTGTGTCTGCGACGCGCCGAGCCCACCATCTTTTATGTCAGATCAAAAAAATTAATCTTACATTAAAACTCATGACAACTGTGGCCTACCTTATTCTCCCACGCGTGGGGCAGCTGACTTTGAACTGTATAACGACTACTGCACAGCATAAAATAACCTCAGTACACGACAATGACTGGAGTGAAGCTATACAGCTTCCGTGTGACGGGTTTCAGTTCTGCAACACAGGCGCTTGACGCGCAAATAGAAACACACCCATTTAACAGACGCTCGTTATTGGTCAAGAAAGCAACGATGTAAAGGCCAAAGCACGTTCTAACCAGAGACAATATGAAGGACTTTGGTCTAATGCAGGGGTAGGGAACCCTGGTCCGGGAGAGCCGCAGCCCTGCATGTTTTAGATGTCTCCCTTCTCCAAAACACCTGATTCTCCACGCTACATTACCGTCATCTCTGACTGCTACAACAAATGTAAACCGTACTAAAATATTTTGTGACAGAATGCACTACACACAAGGTAAAGACCGCTAGACCACTTTGTTTAATAGTATTTCTTAGAACTGCTTTACTGAGATAATGTGGTTTATTCCTCCATATAAAGTTATGCAGTATAAAGTATTTGCTTATTGTCGCAGTGAAGCGCGATATTCTAATTAAAGGTGTCGCCATATTGGCAAAGTGGCTCCTTTGACACATGAGCAGTGCAAACAGAAGGTTGCACAACCTGCGACACTGAAGTTCCTAACCTCAAGGCTCGTTCATGTGCGTCGTATACAGCATACAATAACAGTAATTTTTGACATTTTAACATTTAGACTAAAAGTAGGATCGATGTTGTGCTCGCAAATATGCCACTTGATGCTCGTGCAAGAGAAATGCACGTGCAGCTCAGGCACGCGCATTGGACTATGTCGCATAATTGTTTACAATTACAAATAATCGTCCAACTGGCTTTATTTACATTGTTAGAAAAAAAAAATATGTACACAAGCGAGAATATTATGAAGCAATTAATTCCGAATTGTCAACTCTGGTGAATAAATGTTAAAACGGCTTGCCATACCATATGAACCAAGTGCGCCAATTGCAGTTGGGCCTAGGCTGTAGAACACACCTGATTCACATGAATGGATCGTGGAAGCCTGCTAACGGACACATTCATTTGTATCAGGTGTGTTGGAGCACGGAGACATCTAAAACATGCAGGGCACAGGTGTCCTGACATTCTATCCTACCCGACAGATTGTCCTACCTCGTCATACTGCGCATGCGCACATTCGATTCGATTCGAATTTTCATCTTAATTAATGATAATTTACTTGGCCTACTGCTATATGAATATATTTCGCGCCATTCAGGGACGGTTTAGCACATAACAGTTATTTTCACCCGTCGATTTAATTATTTATTTGCCAGCAGTAGCACTAGCTATGCCAAAACGTTATTTTGTCCCGTTGAATCATACCGCTTTATTTCGGCCTAGTAGACCTAGTAGCCTAATTTAAAATCTAGCAATATGTAGGGTAGGACAGTCTGACAAGGTAGAACAGATGCACAGCTGTCCTTTTGTGCTACGGTAGTACAATCTGCCAAGGTAGGACAGATGGTCAGAACACCAGCCCTCCACGACCAGGAAGCTACATTTTCTAAGATTCGTCCTAACTTTATATTGTTTTTGGTGGAAATTAATTTGTTTATTGAGTCCCTGATAATTACAAAAAATAAAAAAGCCTTATATACTTTACAAATATATGAAGAATTGTGTGGGAAGTAATGTAACTTTTTTTGTAATATTTTTATTTTCATACATTTTTATTGCATTTAATGGTATTTAGTAATGTATATGATTTGCCTAGCTGGTGTAATGTCTGAATATGTCAATGTTGCATGTTAAAGAGTTTAAAGAAAAAAATATATAAAATAAAAAAAAATAAAGACCCTGCCCTCCGTGTTGTATTTTAAGGCCGACTCCGCTAAACCGCGCCCCTATTGTGCTTTTGTGTTCAATGTAGTAATGTGTTGCATGCAAGTTCCATATTTGGATTTTCATTTTATTGATGGTATTGTTGTTGGGCAGTAACTAGTTACTACTAAATATACCAGTTACTAGTTACTGTAATGTTATTACTTTTTAAAGTAACTAGTAGTGTAACTAATTACTATTTCGAAAACTGCAATAATATTACAATTACTAGTAATATTGCATTACTGCGTTACAAGAACAAGATTTCTTCTGGTCCTACAAAAACTTACTTAGGGTAGGCTAATTGAACCAACCTGTCAATCATCTGGTTTGAGAGGCTGCAATGTTTTCACTTTGGCTGATTGTTGACTCCTAAGGTTAATTATTGTTCCAATAATGAGGATTCAACTCTAAAAAACTGGTTGTCATTTTTCAGAAGGGCAAGGCAGGGTAGTGATTGTGAAAGTAATATAGTAATGTAACTAGTAACGTAACTAATTAATTTTAATGCAAGTAATAAGTAAAGTAATATTACTTATTTGTAATATTAGTAAGTAAATAGTAACTCATTAACATTTTTGAGTAACTTGCCCAACACTGATCGGGGTACAGTAAAGGTTAAATTGCTGAGATTATGAATATGGTCCGATTACATAAACGAGTTGGCTACATATTAGGCTACAGTAGCGAAGCCACATAACCTGTCGAAATAGAGCTGAATGAAGATGGCTCGCTAACTGCAAACGGTTTGGCATGTTCTCCATCCATTTCTCGAATTTAAGATCTCTCATACACACACGTGCAAATGTGTAGTTATTAACTAGTTTTTTGGATGTATTAGTTATTTTATTGTTTTTTACATTTAGTGCATATTTATCATTTCATTCAATTAAACTTAATGAAATTCCACCATAAAGCATGCTATGAGCGTAATATGTGGGAATTAAGCACATTGCAAAGAACAGCATAAATTTAAAGGCAGGGTCGGTCATTCTTGCTAACTTTTTCAACACAGCAAACTAGCGAAATGCAAGGAGATATTTGTTGAATTTGACAAAAGTGTATTAAGCTTACATAACTTGCAATATGACTATACTTTTAAATCAGTCTTAAATTATACAATTAGGCTTTGATTACATCAAATCAAATCTTTTTCTTGGGGTGTGCTTGCTGTTTATGGGCAGGTTTGCTTGACGCAGGCCGTTGTTTTTGTTGTTTTGGTTGTTGCTTTTGTTGGCCCGGTTGTGTATCTTTTTTCTCTTGTTTCGGTGGATGCTTGTGTTGGGTCTGTTGAGTCTCTTGCCTCGGCCATTGCTTGTGTTGGGTCTGTTGAGTCTCTTGCCTCAGCCAATGCTTGTGTTGGCCCTGGGCTGGTGGATCAGGTTTTGTTCCTTCTATTAGGGGTACAACCAACACAGTAATGATCAAATTATGAATGACTTCCAGGCTTTCCATTCCAGACTGGTTCTCACTGTGAAATTAAACTGAAGCTTGCAAGACCATCCTCGAGCTTAAGGGTCAAGTGTAACTGCACCCTAAAATGTGTTTTCTTGAGCTGTAAGGAAAGTAATAGGATTGATCTGTGATGAGACACATCAATGCTGGCCGACTATGTCAGGGTATGGCCTGGGCTAGGGGGACCCAAGCGCGGGAAGTAGAGGCGGTGGACAGTAGATACTGTATAAAAACTGGTTTAATTAAGATCAGGTCTAGTATGAGAGGTACATACATGGATCATCGCTGGTACGTGCAACGTGAACGAAGGCAACGAACTGGCAATAGGAGCTGGAGTGGAAATCCTTTTAAACCTCCGCCCAGGAAACGGAGGCGAGGCAACTGCACGTGTGTGCATTATCTGGCCGATGACGTGGTGGCGGAGCTGTCTGATGCTGAATCCGCAGCCTGGCACTGTCCCAGTGCTGGATCGGTCGCGAATCGTGACAGACTATTGCTCTGAGCAAATTGTGTTTGCTGAGACTATTGTCTGGAATCCTTATTCGCAGTAGCATTTTCACAGCCTATCAGGGTGTCTAAGTCCAATGACTTTGAAGTCAAGCAAATAGAAAAAAATAAAAACAGTTGTAGCAATGGCGGGCTATTGGTTAAACACTGCTCCAATAAAGCGTAACAGTGAGGTTCCAGAAGTAAATTTCTCATTCATTTTCTTCATTGACTTTTTGGAAAATCCTCATAAAATGTTTTAAACTTGGAATCAAGACAAACAGCTACGAGGTTGTGCATCAATGGTATATGCTCGGGTAGAAGCCACAAGTTCGTATGATATCAAACTTCTTTTAAGATAAACATGATTTATTCGCGATATCAGAGATAACTACTACAGTACCCACAATCCTAAAGTGTGAAAGCGACGTCTCTGATTGGTGGAACAAGCTATCCTTGTAAACCATCCTAATCTCGCGAACCTGCTTTAGCACTTCGGAGCAGTTAAGAGCTCAGAGAAGATCGGTGCTTTTTGTTACAATGGAAATGTTTCAAACCCTGCAAAGTCCTATCGGCTAGTGAGTATTGCTAGCGCTGAAAAGTACAATTGTTTATGTTAGAAGTATAAATGACATGAAAAGTATTGTATTATACTATTATAATGGCATAATATACGCAATTCACTGGATTCACTATTACAATATGTTATGTACACAGTCTTGTACCTTTGCCTTGTTTTTATTAATGTTTTTTGCTCCAAATCAAATTGTTTATGATCATGATCACTTTCGTAGCTGGATGGCTTGGTTCCAGGCTTAAAACTCTTTAAATAGGGATTTTACAAAAAGTCAATGGATAAAATTAATGAATCCTTACGGCACCACAGCCCCCCAAAAATGTCCGTTCACTGTTACATTCAAAATGAACCAGAGGTCTACCCCCAGTTTGAGCCGACGACTGAATACTTCCCAGTGGGGTGTGGCCAGACCTTATTCACAAAGTGAATTTGTGGTCTTGTTACACGTGGGTAGGGGATTTCCTCAATATTAAATATGTTAAAACTTGGTATGTGATTTACTAATTAATACAGATATAATTTACAGAAATAATTCAAAGTTTCAGGGTAGTGTACTGTAAGAAAATTGAGTACTTGTGTTTGCATACTGTACCTTTAGGTGTTTTAGTATGGCCTGCCATCGATGGAGCCCCTGAACTAGGAGGCCTGAAGTGTGTGAATCCTATAAAGAGGAAGAATGTCATTAATGCTTGTCAACGTTTAATATTTTGTAAAACATTCCTGTCAATATATAAATAAATTGACAAATTAACTATAGGTCTTCAACATAAAAAGGGATTAATCGGAAAAAGAATAGTTATGTTGTCTATCCCAAAAAGGACAGATTAACTATGTGAATCAGGTTTATTGATGGTAAATGGGTAGCTAGGAACTATATGCTAAGCCATGGTGTTAAAAATCAATATGTTATCACAGTAGTGATAGTAACAAGTTTGATTGACAGGGAGCGGCATAACCACGCCCTCATCAAGCCGATTCTGGGCCATAG
>JAODOY010020626.1:0-24991 GCA_025399855.1 Forbesichthys papilliferus
TATATACACAATACGTGAAAACTGCCAGTCATGTTGGTAAAATTTTCAACAAATTCCTCCGTAAACTGTAAATTTAACGTCCAAATTTGTCATTGAGTTACGCAGTCGTCGTGCATGTCAATCAAAGTACCTCTCCTGTCAAGTAGGCGGATCTTGACACAGTTAGCCAGCGCTGTGTCCCAGACTTTAAGTAGATAAAGGCTGGCTCTGCGAGACTAACAGAAGGGCTACTGTAGCACAACCCATAACGTTTTGGTTCATCGTGTGTTTGTGCCAGTTTACGTCTCAGTGTTTATAGCTACCCACTCACGCACGTATTGTCTGCTGGTGACCAGGATCAGGTGGACACCCTGACGTTCCAGAACCGCAGCTTGCGAGACCGGGCCAAGCGCTTTGAGGAAGCCCTGCGCAAGAGCACGGATGAACAGATAGTGGTAATGTGTACTGTGACAGCTTTACCTTAGCAGCAATAGTAATGGACATGCACTCTGGGAGGGGGGGGGGGGTGAAAGGCCTATTTCGGGTTAGCCAGCTCTCCTATCAATTCTCTAACACTTGCATCTGAATCACTTTTTGTCATCGAAGGCTTTACTGACAATGACTGTTAATGTTGTTGTATTTTATTTTATTTTTATTTTTATGCTTTGGATAAAATAATCTGCGATGTCGTTACATTTACATTGTGCAAAAAAACAAAGACGTTATAGGGTTCTTTATTAAGCAGGTAGTCTTGGAAGAATGGCGTGTTCACAAAGCTCCCATTTGAACCCATGTCTTTTTAAGTGTGCAATTAAATCTTGTCATTGGCATTGAAAACTAATAGTGGTTCTCCTTCTGATGTGGCATTAGGATGCTCTCGCTCCCTATCAACACATTGAGGAGGACCTGAAGAGTCTCAAGGAGGTCCTGGAAATGAAAAATCTGCAAATACATGAACAGGAACTGAAGATCTCAGAACTGGAGAAAATGGTAAGCTCCAAGCACACGCTTCTATTCATCTATGTTATTGTATTGGTTTTAGTTGGAATACCTGCTTGGTTTTGCTACATAGGATTTACGTAGAATTTAATGTTGTGCACATTTTCCATATGTTTTTGAGCAGGCTGAAAAGAATGTGTATCTGGAGGAGAGAGTGCAGGTGTTACAGCAACAGAACGAGGACCTCAAGGCCAGAATAGACAAGAACGTCGCTGTGTCCAGGTCGGTTTAATAGACGAGAAGTTCGCTGTTCACACCACCGTGTGAAAGCTATTCAAATCCAATTCAAATGAACAAGTGAAAATTAGACAAAAGCTGGAAGGTATATAGCTAAGGTCAAACAGAGCTAATTCTACTGCCTGTATCTATAGTATATCTTCATTACATTTACATTGTAATATCATAATTTAGCAGATGCTGAATATATGTCACAGTTTCAAACTAACTAACTAACTAGCAAACAAACTAGCTCTAGAGCAGTAGTCTTCAAGAAGTTTGGCGAGTTACCATATTGTCCAGACTATAAGTCACACTTATTTTAGTTGTCTGCAGTCCTGCAATTTATATTCCTGGTTTAGTGAATATTATTTTTCTTCCAAATAAATCTTGTGTGTTCATCAATTAACTGCCTAAAGCACAGCCCACATGTTGCATACATCAAAAGTATCTTGCTCCATGTTCTGTTTTTATTCTGAGGACAGTTAATAGATGACCCACTGACATAGAGGGTTTATATTTTATAACCATTTAAGCAATGTATTTTTGGCCTAAACCCATTTACTGATTAATAGATGAGCAGCAGTATTTTTAAAATAAATTATGTGACACACTTGGAGTCAATGCAGGATTTCAGAATTTATATAGTTTTCACATTGTTTTGTTTCTGAACAAGCTAGCTGCTGAGATGTATTAGGGAGATATGAAAAGAGACCATTACAATAGTCTAACCTACTAGAGTAATTAAGGTTTTCTAAGTCTTATTTGGACATGAGTCCTCTAACTCTTCCTATAGACTTGATGTGCCTATTGAAATTAAGTTCTGAATCCATGATCACCCTTTCGGGTTTGGTGGTTGGTTTTCAAAGACTGGGAGTGAGCTAACTTTTAGCCTTTATTTTTTGGCACCAAAGATAATTGTCTCAGTTTTGTTCTTATTTAGGGGGTTGTTAGGGGATACTCGAGATAAAGTATTCCTTAGTACTTTTCAAGTCTAAATTGTGGATGAAATTGACATGGCATGATACAGCAAATGTAGTTTTGTTTTACTGCATTTGTATTGTATTGTCTGGACTTAAGTAGGACTAAACAGCAACGTTTTGCTATTCAGAAAATGTTTTAATATTTGCCGGTGCAATGGCAATCGATAACACTCACAAATTCAGAATAAAGGTTACTTACAAGATCATTAGCAGAGCTTAAAGTAAATAAAGGTTGTTTTTAAATATTAATGAGCAGATCCTGGGGAGGCGGAGAGAAGGAAGGGGTATGTCTATTGAAATGCCTCCCAACAACAGAAATGTATACAAGAAATTGATGTGTCGCAACATCTCAGATTATATTACTTAGTTTACAGCTCAAGAACACATTTTAGGGTGCAGTTACACTTTTAGCTTTAAGGGCTATATAAATAAACTTGATTTGACTCGGTTAAGGAGCGGAAGGGTCAGTGTCTGATCTGAGCGGTTTATGCTGCGCTAGTTAGTCGAACCCTGACACTAAAATAGAAAACATGCAGTGCTGGAATACCTAGAAACAAAGTGTTACTGTGTGTTTTAAAGTTACATTCTTCGGTTTGTGTCCAAAATGACTCTTGTGGTCGAAACTGGCGTTTTGCTGTTGTTTGTTGTTTGCTGTACTCAATCAAGTGTCACTCAAATGTGTTCCACTCCCCCCTCTCTCTCTCTCTTTCTCTCTCTCTCTCTCTCTCTCTCTCTGTCTCTATGTTGCCAGGCAACTGTCTGAGGAGAACGCCAACTTGCAGGTGCACGTGGAGCTGGAGAGCAAGGAGAAGAAGCGGCTGAGCCGCACGAACGAGGAGCTGCTGTGGCGCCTGCAGACCGGCGAGCTGAGCCCCCGCATGTCCCCCGCCTCCTCGCCCATCCACCGGGCCTCCTCCGGACCCGGCTCCCCTGCACGCCCCCACTCCTATCACCAGTGAGGGAGGGAGGGGGGGGGGGGGAGAGGTGACCTCCTCATCCTCATCCTCATCCTCCACCCGGGCTCTCCTCGGTTGTATGGCTAGCGCAGCCTGCTCGGAGGCTCGACGTCTCATTTTTGTCTTTGTCACGAAATGGAACGTCAGACTTTGTTGACCTTGTACGATATTGCAGTGTAGATGGACATGAACACGCTTGTTATCAGTTGTTGTGGGCGGGGCAGGGCGTGGCGTGGCGGGGGATGTGCCCTCAGTGACCCGACGGATTCCATTTGTTTTGTCGTTGTTTTTATCTCGGACTGATTAATGTATTAACAGTCATCCGTGGATTCACAACCTCTTTCACTGAAATGGGATTCTGTCCGGACCCCGTTTTCACGTTTCACCGTTCTGCAAACGAAGGCCCCGCGACCATACTGGATGAAACATCATATCCCAGTGCCTCATTTTCACACCTCCCATCTTTAGCTCCGCCTCTTCATCTGAGGTTCATTTTATTGGCTGTGTGAGGAACCATCGGGAAGTGCCACAACCAACCCAAAAAGCGCCTTTGCTAAACATTTCCTCCCACCAGCAACATCTTAATCTCAAGGTGCAGGCAATATTGAACTACGTAGAAAAACGTACATATATATATATAAGGTTCTCCAGGGCTCATGTATTTTCTTGTAAGGGCATTTACTGTACATGATGTCACTGCTGGATTTCCTGATCATCCACACTCTGTTTACCAGACTGGTCTGCATAACTCATAACTCTTAATGAACCTAACCTAGCTATAACTTAACTGTACTGTTAATGTTTCACCAACTTAATGTACCGCAACATTTTCGCTCTCTGCAAAGCACAAGGTGTCTTCCAGTTCCATTTGGACTTTATTTTGTGCAAATCTACTCTACACAGTGTATGGAAGCGACTGTCCTCAAAGTAAATATAATAATAATGGGTAAATCCCATTTTTTTGAGTAATCGATTGTGTCTAGACATAATAAAGCATACATAGTTTTATTGTGATCAGACATAATTATTAACTGTGGTTTTTTGCTGCTGACCGTGTAGATAATATAGCATATTACCATAATATTTATGTTAATTTATTTCTAGGATATAACGACATGCTCCTTTACGGTAGCTGCTATATTGTTTCCATTAATCTGTAAAAGTATTAGTATTTATTTGTAATTCATATATAATGACTTGCTGCGAGATTCATAAATTGCATTCCTAATACACATTCCCTGTAAAGTCTATGAATAACATCTGGGTCTGACTGACCCCAGATATCATTAATGCAACTTCCACTTGGGTCTTGCCACCAGTATTTCTTTAACTATAAGAATATGACTTCATGACTTGACTTCTTATATTTTAAGTGTACATTCATGTACAAGCGGCTGAGAGTGTTGCTGTCTTGCATTTATTGTCATCTGAGTTGTATGCAGTGTCAGTATGGCGTATAAACAAAATTCACAATCACGTCGTGAATAGGGTATGGGCATGCTCCATTGAAAGTGGTCACAGTCATTGTCTCCTCCCTCAACTGGCTGAGAGTGTTGCTGTCTTGCATTTATTGTCATCTGAGTTGTATGCAGTGTCAGTATGGCGTATAAACAAAATTCACAATCACGTCGTGAATAGGGTATGGGCATGCTCCATTGAAAGTGGTCACAGTCATTGTCTCCTAGCATGGCTCCGCCCGACTATTGCTCTGAGCTCAATTTATTTAGCTGAGATTACAGTGTGGAAACCCTGTTCACAATAGCGTTTGCACAGCCACCCTGCTGGCGGCCCAATCAGCGTGAGTTAGTGAGATGACGTTGACGTCAAGCGTGTTTAGAAATGGTAAAGCTAGATGAGGCGACCAGAACAGTTGTAGCAACGGTGAATAGTTCAGTGCTGTTCAGTAGTTTCAAAATTAACCAGCGGACTATGGCAAGTAGGAGAAAACTACTGCCAACACTTCCTAAAGTGAATATGATCTGGTTACACCAGATTGCCTCCTACTGGGCATCTCTCAATCATTTTGAAACTATTGGACAGCCATTAACCAATCAGCATTGTTTTAACTGTTTGTATAGCTTCATCTAGATATATCACCATTTTAAAACAAATGACTGACTTCAACGTCATTGTACTTTCTTACCCTTACTGGTCTCTGTTTGCTCCACCATCCAGGTGACTATGCAAACATTAAAGTCACTAGTGTTTACAGACTATAATCTCAGTCAAAATTAAACTGAGAGCAATAGTTGGGTGGAGCCAGGCTAACCATGAGCCGCTTCATAAACTGTGGGTATAGACCCACAATTATGGCTTGCAGCCTTTCAGTCCATCTTCCTGTTGTGAGCAGATTGCACAATATTTAATATAAAAATAAGCGGGGCAACTGTAAAATTTGCAAGCCGTTACCTCATCTCATATTAGAAAATAATCTCAGGTCTATACTTATGACACATAAAAAGATCGTTATTTACATTAACATTATTATTTTAGTAATGTAGGCTATATTCATTAATTTTCTCATAATTGTGAGTAATTTATTTTGTCTTTGTTCAATTTAGGTTATGAATACATACTCCTTTGTCACTGTCGTCATTTAACATACGATATGTGGTAACTTCCTTATGTGAAATATTTGAATGAATGTAAGTATATTTAAAGTATGTTTAACTTACTTACAGTGAGGAAAAAAAGTATTTGATCCCCTGCTGATTTTGTACGTTTGCCACTAACAAAGAAATTATCAGTCTATAATTTTTATGGTAGATTTATTTGAACAGTGAGAGACAGAATAACAACTAAACAATCCAGAAAAACACGTGTCAAAAATGTTATAAATTGATCATTTCTTTGTTAGTGGGCAAATGTACAAAATCAGCAGGGGATCAAATACTTTTTTCCCTTCACCGTATATGTCCCCTTGAAATCTTTCACTAGAAAGAGGAAACCTATTTAACCGTTTGGGGAGACACATGATCACATCATGTTTGTCTGCAGCAGCAAGTATTATGTTTTGTAAGATCATCAAATACTTTTTTTCATCACTGTACTGAAAAATAAACACGAGCCGATAGAAATCATAGTTAGATTAGGGAACTTGTTTGATTATTTACCTCAACATTCATCTTGGATACATCTTTAAACAGACATTTTGTTTATTGTCACATTTGTTATCTTTATTTTTAATATAGCCAGCTGTTATGACATGTGCAAAACAGATTAGTTGCTGGTGGGTGCCACTGTATAAAAATAATGATATGAATATGATCAGGTTGATTGCCTCTGTGTCCTGTGGACATGACCTCATAGTCATTTAGTGAATGTTTGTCCCACCCTAGAATAATGTTTGGTGTATGACATGGCTGTGGAGACCTTTATTAATTGTGTACATGCATTATGTTTTAACGATTGTATTTACTACAGCACATTATTTAATACAATATGAAAGCATGAACTTTTTAGACTGTCTTGCTTTATTTATTTATTTATTCCCTTGTCTCTTTATTAAAATATGTTCCGGTAGCATAATATATTCAAATGTCAGCATTGAAGCACTGTTGTCTTTAATGTATATGTTGCACATTTAATTTGAAGTATTAAATCACATAACAAAAGTAGCATGGTTTTATGTACCATTATAAGCTGTTAAAATATCTTGCCGTTGTTACATATACAGTAGGACAATGGTTTTAAAGAAGTCTGTTAATAAAATTCAAAACATTCATCTGCATACAAAGTCAGCTTGTAATGCACAAAGCACATAGCTACTGTATAACAAAATACAGATTAACCGAACGTTGTTCAAAAGTAGCTACATGACAAGTACAGGGAAGTGCTTCCCTAAAAAGTAATTAATTCCTGGATAATATGTTGAATTACGTCTATCGGCAATGGATGTAATGACTGTCTCCTGGGCTGTCTGTGTCTCTCTGCCTGCACTTCCCCTTCCAACCTGTGGATGTCCTCGTTGTCTCCCCTGCTCCATGTGTGTTTGCCTCACCTGTCCCCAATTTGTAACCACCCCTTCATGTGTTAAATACCCTGCTTTCTGTCTGCCCTGTGCTGGATCATTTGTCTATATTCCTTTGTTTAGTTGTGTCTGTGTTTTGAGTTCTGTTCTGCAAACCCGGTTATCATTAAACCATCATACCAACAATATCCCGCACTTGGGTCCTCATTACCACCTCCGGACGTGACAATGGAAAGATAATGGTGGAGTTCCTTTTTACTGCGACGTTGTGCAGAGTTTGCAGGTATCTCAGCTGGAGGCCAGAAGGTGACAACACTTGCTATTATTGTTTATATTTTATATATTATTATTATTATTTTATTATTATTATTATATATTTATACATTGTTCTAATATTAAGAACCAATGTTACCGTAAATAAATATTTCATATTTATTAAACTTCACATGCCTATCCCCAATATAACAATATAAGATGCAAGCTCCATGATTTGGTTCTTTAACTGATTTGAGTTGGCAGCCACGGCTCTCTGCCTCAGCTGCTTGGGCAACCTCACGTCTTTGATTGCCACACGTTCCACTTTAATGCCGCAGGGGTCTGTGGCCACATCGAGGACCTCCTGTAGATTCAAATGTATACGTCACGCTGCGTTTTCTCGGAAGCTGAACAGAAAATGTATCTCTAAACCTTATTATTTATTATTTACCCAAGTGCATCCTTTTTTTCGGAGGTGGTTCATACTGTACATTCTTGCGTAAAGGGTGTATGCAAAATAATTTTCCATTTTATTTTCCTATGTTGGTTATTATGGAATTATTTTAATATTTTGTCAATAGTACTGTATAGGGTAGAGTCTGCCCTATACATTACTATTGACAAAATAACCAGTAGACACATCCTTACTGTACTATTAAGAATAATGACACTTACGTTGAAACAAAAAAACAGTATTATATTGTATGTACTAATAGCACGGATGACAGGACTAGATCAAATTCCTTGTTAATAGGGATGCAGTATTGTAGGGCATCATTATCATCATTATCACAGACCAAACAGTGTCCTACCTGCATACTGTGTGATATACTCTCTCTGTTACACAATATCTCTGCTAGGTTCTTCATACTGTACATTCTTGCGTAAAGGGTGTATGCAAAATAATTTTCCTCAGGGTGGTTTGAGCCAACTAATGTGTGGAAGATCTGTAGAGGGGAAAAAACATGTGTTGTGCCATTTTCTCTGTAAATCATAGCCCTATATACTTATACTGCTTTAAATTATATGGCTGACATGATATGGCTGATATATAAAAGTAGAAAACGACCTTTTGTGGAGAGGTATGAACGGAAACAGGCCTTAAATCGACTATGACGTATGTATCGGTGCAGGGCACAACAAATATAACTACTGTAACTTACAACAAAGAAATAAAAATACAATTTTAGAAGGCATTTAATTTTTAAGACGTTGGCACCAATCCAGACAAGTTAGAGTAAGTAAGAAATCCTAATATATTGTTAAACAGGATACAAAATCATATGGATAAAATATTAATGATATCCTTTACTGTACCTCTCTTGTGGTGGAGAGGTTTGTGTGTCCCTATGATCCTGAGAGCTGTGTTGTCTGGAGCCTGGTGCTCCTGGTAAGGTCTCCCAAGGCAAAGTGGTCTCAGGGGACGGACCAGACAAAGAATGGTTTAGAAGACCCCTATGGAAGATCATTTAAGAAGATAGATTACCCTGCCCAGAGGAAGGGCTCGTTGGCGAGCGCCTGGTGGCTGGGTTTGCCACGGAGCCCAGCCAGGCACAGCCCTAAGAAGCAATGTGGCACCATCCTCCTCTTCATCCTATGGGCCCACCACTCGTGGGAGGAAGCGTGGGGGTTGGGTGTGCTGTCAAATGGCTGCGAAGGTCAGGGACCGACCAGACCCGTGACGTGGAACGTCACCTCACTGGGGGGGAAGGAGCCAGAACTTGTGCAGGAGGTGGCGTGCTACCATTTAAATCTGGTGGGTCTTAGGTGCCTCAAGGGGCAGTAACCCTCGAACACTGTGGTAGACCTCAGTGGTCAGGGAAGCCGTCCGACTGAAGAAGGAGGCCTTTTGGGATAAATTGTCCCTGAAGACTCTGGAGGCGGTTGTAAGGTATTGACAGGCCTGAAGGGCTGCAGCATCTGTCGTAGCAGAAGCAAAGCAGCGGGTGTGGGAGAGGTTCGGAGAAGCCATGGAAAAATACTTTTGGTCGGCACCAAAGTGTTTCTGGAAAACGGTTCGCCACCTCAGGAGGGGGAAGTGGGGTAGCATCCAAGCTGTGTTGACCTCAACTGAGGAGGGAATTGGCTAGTGGAAGAAACACTTTGAGTAACTCCTGAATCCAACTGACACACTCTCTGTGATAGAGACAGAGCTGGAGGCTGATGGGGGGATCATCGTAAATTTCCCTGGGGAAGGTCACTGAGTTGGTCAAACAACTCCACAGTGGCAAAGCCCTATGCAGTGTGAAGTGGCTGGGATGAGGATTAGGACCGCTAAATCTGAGTCCATGGTTCTCAGCAGGAAACCGATAGATTGCCTACTCCAGGTAGGGAATGAGTCCTTAACCCTTAAGTGAAGAAGTTCAAGTATCTCCCTGTCTTGTTCGCGAGTGAGGGGACTATGGAGTGGGAGATTGGCCAGAGAATCGGAGCAGCGGGAGCGGAATTACAATCACTATACTGCACTGTGAGTTGGAAGGCAAAGATCTCAATAGTCCAGGCAATTTTCGTTCCTCACCCACCTATGGTCATGAAGGGTGGGTCATGACCGAAATAATGAGATCACGGGTACAAGCAGCCGAAATGGGTTTTCTTCGGAGGGTGGCGGGTGTCTCCCTTAGAGATAGGGTGAGAAGCTCGGCCATCTGTGAGGAAATCGGAGTAGAGCGGCTACTCCTTCGCGTCGAAAGGAGCCAGTGGAGGTTGTACGGGCATCTAGTAAGGATGTCCCCTGGGCACCTCCCTTGGAAGGTGTTCCAGGCACGTCCAGCTGGGAGGAGGCCTCGGGGAAGACCCAAGACTAGGTGGAGAGATTATATCTTCACTGGCCTGGGAACGCCTCGGGATCCCCCAGTCAGAGCTTGCTAATGTGCCTCTGGAAAGAGAAGTTTGGGGTGCCCTGCTAGAGCTGCTGCCCCTGCGACCCGATTACGGATAAGCGGATGAAAATGGATGGATGGACCCTTTTTTGTAATACTGTACTGATTTTGAACCAAGGCTTTTCTAAGATGGATGGTATAATGACACTATGGAGCACTATTATAAACACACTATATACCATGCTGTGTTTTACACACTTTGTCCCCTGGGTTTCTTGTCTGAGATCCGACCAAGTCTGAAAAGTACAGCCCGGTCATAGTCCTTGACTATCTGCATATTCACAAGACAAGCAAACACATAATTCAATGTTAATGCATAACAACTGTATGAAGCACATTCTTTGCAAGTTTGTGCATCAATAAGATATATGCAGTTTATGCATTTTAATCAAAATTCTATAACGCTGAAAACATACAGTACTCCACCTTAACAGACATGACTAATGACTAAATGACTAAATGTAAGGGGAATATTGGTTTGCTGTTTTGAGACAATATTTACAATAGCCTACTGTAATTTATAGAATTTAAGTTAGTATTATTAACATGTACATATTGATATAGTTATATTATGCTTTTATTCATTACTTTTTTGATTTGTTCCTCTCTCACTCCATGGTACACGGTGTATCGGTATTCAACCTAAATATATCGGGATATAATTTTTGGTCCATATCGCCCAGCCCTAGCGTGGCCTGTTCTTCTCATGGCTGGCTGGCTGCTGCGCATTAGCATTGGACATCATAGGCTACAACCTCAGACATATGCTAATGTGTGACAACACACACAAACCAGAACAAGCTAACTTATGCTTTTAACCTGAGTCGTGCAGCTGCTGAGAGTAGTTTATACATTAACAATGCATGTAGATGGTATCTTGATGCGGATCTTACGAAACATAATACTTGCTGCTGCAGACAAACATGATGTGATCATGTGTCTCCCCAAACGGTTAAATAGGTTTCCTCTTTCTAGTGAAAGATGTCAAGGGGAAAAATACGGTGAGGATAAAAAGTATTTGATCCCCTGCTGATTTTGTACATTTGCCCACTAACAAAGAAATGATCAGTATGTAATTTTAATGTTTACTTGAACAGTGAGAGACAGAATAACAACTAAACAATCCAGAAAAACACATGTCAAAAATGTTATAAATTGATTTGCATTTTAATGAGGGAAATAAGTATTTGGCCCCCTCTCAATCAGAAAGATTTCTGGCTCCCAGGTGTCTTTTATACAAGTAACGAGCTGAGATTAGGAGCACACTCTTAAAAGGGAGTGCTCCTAATCTCATGTTGATACCTGTATAAAAGACACCTGTCCACAGAAGCAAGATTTCAAACTGTCCACCATGGCCAAGACCAAAGAGCTCTCCAAGGATATCAGGGACAAGATTGTAGACCTACCCAAGGCTGGAATGGGCTACAAGACCATTGCCAAGCAGCTTGGTGAGAAGGTGACAACAGTTGGTGCGATTATTCGCAAATGGAAGAAACACAAAATAACTGTCAATCTCCCTCGGCCTGGGGCTCCATGCAAGATCTCACCTCGTGGAGTTGCAGTGATCATGAGAACAGTGAGAAATCAGCCCAGGACTACACGGTAGGATCTTGTCAATGATCTCAAGGCAGCTGGGAACATAGTCACCAAGAAAACAATTGGTAACACACTACACCGCGAAGGATTGAAGTCCTGCAGTGCCCACAAAGTCCCCCTGCTCAAGAAAGCACATATACATGTCTGAAGTTTGCCAATGAACATCTGAATGATTCAGAGAAAACTTCCCCGCATCAAAAGAGACGATGGACCGTCAAATCTTGGGTGAGAACCTCCTTCCCTCAGCCAGGGCATTGAAAATGGGTCGTGGATGGGTATTCCAGCATGACAATGACCCAAAGCACACGACCAAGGCAACAAAGGAGTGGCTCAAGAAGAAGCACATTAAGGTCCTGGAGTGGCCTAGCCAGTCTCCAGACCTTAATCCCGTAGAAAATCTGTGGAGGGAGCTGAAGGTTGGAGTTGCCAAATGTCAACCTCGAAACCTTAATAACTTGGAGATAATCTGCAAAGAGGAGTGGGACAAAATCCCTCCTGAGATGGGTGCAAACCTGGTGGCCAACTACAATAAACGTCTGACCTCTGTGATTGCCAACCAAGTACTAAGTCATGTTTTGCAGAGGGGTCAAAAACGTATTTCCCTCATTAAATGGTAGTGCAATCCGGTAGGTTCAAATAAACCTACCATAAAAATTATAGACTGATCATTTCTTTGTTAGTTGGCAAACTTCCAAAATCAGCAGGGGATCAAATACTTTTTTTCCTCACTGTATGCTGGAGTTTATTTCTCCAATTATACATTTTAGTTTGAGTAAGAACCCATTAAAAAAAGAGCTGAAACCATCCATGCAAGTGCCCACCAGGAGACATAATAGCCTGCATGAACTCCAGTACAGTTCAATGGACAGCGACATCAGCACACAGGGCCTAGCCTTCTGATATAATAACACACTGGAAGTCTTATATCAAATACAAAAAAATGTCTGACCATATATAAAGTAACGCACTTTGTAACAGCAACATATTGATTATACACGGCTATTTTTTAACATTTTTATTATGTAAAGGATGGTAAATAGTGTAGTTTTGTTTGAAACACATATTGTGATTCCTCCATGCCTTGACTAACTTTCAAACTTGTCTGAGTTCAAATAAAAAAATAAAAACACAAAATTAATTTAAATACAGAATTGTATTTATTGACGAGAATGCATTCTTATTTAAAAGCCATACATTTCTTTTGGTGTGCTGTTATCTATTTATTTCTATATTGTTTCATTATTTATGTCATTTTAGTACCAAAAATTATACAAAGTTGTATATTTATTTTTCTGAGTGTATTTTTTGGCTTTTAGGTGAGAGATTTTAGAGGCAGTTTGTCTTCTGCAGACCCTGTTATGCCAAATAACACAAGCCATGTCAATTGCTTCAGCAGAGTGTCTAGAGATTATGAGTAAAAACGTGATCTTCTAGCCTTTACCGCTCTGAAAATATATGATCTGAAATGTAAACTTGTCCCTCTCACTACCATTCGAAGATGCATAATGCCAGGCATTTTACAAGCACCATTGCTGTTGGTCTTGTACAGCTGCTATTATGCTGACAAACACAAGCCATACATCAATCCGTTCGACTGAATGTCTGGAGTATAAGGAAATTGTTTTTTCTAGCCTTCACCTTTCTGAATTATATGAAATATAAACCTGTCATTTTCAGCACAACTTTGAGAGTGCATTTTACAGGCAACTTTACCAAGCAGCCAATGGGCGATTACATTTCAGATTTTTGTGTGGGGGCAACTTGGGTGGCCAATCATATTTCAGTGGTGGCCAGTGCCACCCCTGGCCACTTCCTGGCCACGCCTCTGAGTATAGTTGTACAGCAGTAGCCTATAGTTAGAATATTATAGGCCTACTGTATACAGTGTGTGTACTGTGTGTGTGGGTACAGTAGGCTACTGTGTACAGTATGATGTGTGTACTGGTAGTGTGTGTGTGTGTGTGTATACTGTACAGTAGGGCTACTGTGTACGGTGTGTGTACAGTATAGGATAGTGTGTGTCTGTGTGTACAGTAGGGCTACTGTGTAACATTCAAATGTTCAGGGTTATATATATGTGTATGTATATACACAATTAGTGAAAACCCAACTTTTATTTTACTTTTTAACAAATTTCCTGACTGCGTAGATACTGCATATAATCTACAATAATATATTACTCATATAATATGTGTAAGATGTTTTTGCTAATGGTAACATTCTTACTTGACATTACTGTGGCTAGCTCAGCACATATTTATTGATTCATCGTTTGACACAATGTTCTTTCAGTCACTGTACAGTATACTGCAAATCAATGAGTGCAGGTAGTATAGCAAAGTATGTGCCTCACATACATGTACTGTACGTAGTCATACATGTAACTCCCAGGGTTTCTCCACCTTTTCCCAAGTTTGTTTAGTCATGATTTAATATATTTAAACATACAGTATATGTCACAATCAAGTATTGCATGTTATTTTTTTATCATAAGAAGCTGATCTTGTGTTTTTTAATCATAAAGTGATTTGTGGACTATATTTATGCAGATTACCACAAAACCAAGGAATGTGAATACTGTAGTATGGTTTTGAAATGTTACATTATTTATTGATCACAAACAGCATAAAATACTATTTAAGGCCTTTGAATGTACAACATTGTTATAAAGGGCCTTGGGTAATAAATGCACATCAGAAAAACACTCCATACCACAAAAAATCCATAACAATGAATGTATAGAATTTATATGGGGCGTTTTAAAATACATATGCAGAATTTTGTGGTGCCAAAATTCTCCATACTAAGAATCAAATGTCTCCAACATCACCTTGCGGCTTAGCTCGTAAGCTAGGAAGAGAGCTCCATTGGCAGGGAATGTACGTATCATGGTGGGAGTTAGGCCTGAGTATAGAGAGATAATTCCTGTTGGATGACACAGACACAATTAATCAAGTAAGATTAACAACAAACGTTCTGCACGCATGTATTACAGTATAGTATAATAACCCAGATGTGAATACACACTTATTATAAACCCTTAAATATGTGTGCCTGTCTATTCTATTCCTAAAGACAATAAAATAATGCATATTATAACACCAGGAAAATTAGCGACCACTGCTTATTTTATTTGTCCTTATTCCAGAAAGCAATAGAGATTTTAAACTGAGCTGGTCTGATAAAATATAATTTTGCTGACCGTAATCCTCAATGAGAGGAAAAAAAATAGCAGAATTAGAAGAATATAGACAACATATGTACCAGTTTGCATGTAGTGTACAGTATATGATAGACAAAGCAGTGCCTGGGATTTATCACGAGTGTGTTATAAATGCTGAGGAAAAACCCTTTAGGATGTCCGGTCGTACCTTCCGTGCGTATGACATCTGCACAGGTCTTGATGAAGCCCTTCTGTCTGCCAGCTATGGAATGAACCTGAATCCTGGACTTGACACTGTCTATAGGGAAGACGATCAGCCACAGGCAGGCTCCCCCAAACCCACCACTAAACATAAGTGGAAGAATGCCTGTAAAGACAAGAAAATGTTATTTATACTTTGCTAATGCTAAGGTGGCATGCTGTACACTATTTTACACTTTTAGACCTTTTAGTCCTTAATGTTATTGCTACAATTCTACCTTTTCCCCTTGCAATTATTCTAAGCGTTGAGGTGTACAGACCCTTGGAGGGGCAGGGTTAGAACCCAAAAAAAGGGCACCCCCTCTGAATTTTTTTTAACTTTTTTTTTTTTTACATTTATTATAATAGGCTATATCAATTATACTCATTCCTTTCTTATGTACCAAATTGTTTATTTGGTACACAATACAAAATAAATGTAGATGTTTATGAACTATGATATTTAGGAGAAAGAGTTAGGTAATCAGTCATGGGCAGGGGTGGGCAAACTTTGGTTAAATTCTGTATTAAACCGCATATATAATTATTTCTAGCCTATGTTAAATATGTTTGTCAATATATATTTGCTGGCAAAAAAATCAGATAATGACTCAAATATATAAGTCTATAATAATAATCATAATCATCATTATTATGTACTCAATATTAAAATGTTTAATAGAGTTCTGTTTTATAACCACAAAAAACTTGTTGAATGCTTTAGTTTAGGCTTTAGTTGGTCTACCCCCGTAGCATAAAGAATTCCACAGCACCGTAATTGGGCAAGCCTTATCCCGAAAAACATTTCAGGCTCTGAACACACACTCAATCTCATATACAGTATATGTTTTTTTTTTTTTTGGGCAAGGATACGGAGTTCCCACCACCGGTTTATTTTTATCTCTATGGGAATGCAATCTCAAGTATTAGCTCTTGGTTCTAGATAAATAATCAATATACAATCGAGACATGTTAAAATGTAATTAGTTGAAATCATAGGATACACATAGCCTATACAGAAATATAATTTAATTTGATGATTTCAGGTAAATACATTTTAACATGTCTCGGTTGTATATTGATTATTTATCTACAACCAGGAGCTAATACTTAGCTGAGATTGCATGCCCATAGTGCTAAAAACAAACCGGTGGTGAGAACTCTGTATCCTTGCAGTAACAGTCAATGACCGAAGTCTTCATCCTAAGACCCAAAAGGCTTTCTAACGCTTCAAAAACTGATGAGAAAGGCCATTGACCCAGCTGCAATTTTTAGAGGGTTGGGAATGAGAACTTGTTGGTAGCCTACCTATGCCTTCTTTTTCTGTGTGCATGTACTTCGCAAACATAGAACGGCTAAGTTCATAGCCCCCAAAAAAGCAGAAGTAACCAGGAATCTCTCTCAGAATAGTAGTTGACAAGCCTTGGTAGAACCCAAGAGGTCCCTCCTTCTTTAACACTGTTTTCACCACCGACCAAACTGTGCTGCTGCATTCATCACAAAACAACAGTTACAATTGAATCAGTTTACAAATACTTCTTGAAGCAAATTCTAACTTTTCCCAACAGTTTTTAAATCTCACTGACCTCTGTCCCCTGAGTATCTTGCCCGATGCCTCCATTTCATGCATGGCTTGCAGCCGGCATTTTACCAGCTCGGTCGGACACAATACCAACGAGGAGAATACGGACGCTATCGACCCTGCACAAGCCTTCTGAACGTCACTTGTTGGAAACAACAGAGGTAAGGAGAAGAAGAAAGAATACATATTATTTCTGTAGAGGGAGTGTTTGTGAGTTTGTGAGAGTGAAAATGAATGACAATGTGACCACCAAAGTCAAGCAAAACGTGAATAAAAGTGGGTAGATGTTTCTAATCAAAGCAGGTAGTAATGTGTAAGGCCTTTGCAAGGGCCAATTTGCAAGGAGTTGTTTTGCTTTAAAGACTACTTTACATTAGGCTTATTACATTTGACTGTTTTTCACATGTAGTATAATAGGGCTGGGCAATATACCGGAACTTTTTCAAAAGAGATATAAGACTTGACAATATCGTTTATATCGATATAGTTACATTATGCGTTTATTCATTACTTTTTCGATTTGTTCGTCTCTCCCACCATGCCTGCACTTGGCCTGAGCAGTGGACTCAAGAGCGAGTGACCACCAGAGAAAGCTCACGTGTCAATTCATTTTGTAAAAAATTTAAAATGTCACATTTCCATCGGGTTTCCTGTTTTTTCTCTATGCCTGAAGGATTTAGCCCACTTTATAGAAAATATCGATATATATCGTGTATCGGTATTCAACCTAAATATATTGGGAGACGATTTTTGGTCCATATTGCCCAGCCCTATAGTATACTGTACTGTGCAATCAACGGCTCAGTTTCTACCTGCAAACATTACCTTAGTGCAGCACTTCTATCCATTGAAATCACATATCGCAAGACGTCTTGGCAGAATCCGTAGCTTAAGAAGAGCACGGCGTTCTCGCTAATGTTGGCCAGAAGGGCTGGGGTTGTGCCTTGGTACAGGCCGCGAACGCCCGCGTGCTTGTACGTGGATGTGAAGCAGTGGAAGAAGCCGCGGTACATGGACGGGAAGGTCTGCATCTTCACCTTGGCAGTGTCAAACGGCTGACCACTTAGCACACACGCTGTTCCACCTTAGAGTTAAGTTAAGAATTAATTTAAGAGTTAACTTAAGTTAAGTTATTTCAACATAATAAACTACACTCAGTGGCAACAATGTAGCAACATGTCTTTGGTGAGAGTAGAAACCTACTACTTTATATTTTGCAGTTTGATTCAATGTGAAAGTCACAAATTTGCTGGCAATACATCGATGAAGGTGGTAAAACCACCTTGTAACTCATCATTTTAATTTAAAAAATTTGCAAGCAAAAGTAGACATTTGTCTTTGTGCATAATTTGCTTTAGATATAAGGCAAACCACCGGCACGCACGCACACCCACACACACACGTGCACTGCACACACAAACAAACAAACAAACACATGCAGTATGTAATATGTGTATAATATCCATCCATCCATCCATATATGCAATATGAAAAACATGACAGCTGAGCACATGGAATAGTTAATGTAACTCTAATCTCTAATTGTAAGTAGGCTACACCATCTAGGTACTGTATTATAAAATGTGTGCCTAAATTCACATTTCCCAGCCAGCATACAGTGCACCATAGCGACAGATAAACCTACCTATTGCACCAGCAGAGAAGTCGATGATCGCCTGAATTATGGGATGTGGAGTCATAGTTTCAGCTCTGCGCTGCGCGGTGACAGTAAAAATACATTTAATCTACAGTAGCTCACGTATACTGCAAGCTTCGTGTGAACAGAGAACCACGAGTAGACTTTAACAAATGGTCTAAGCACAATGATTATGGTTAACTTTATTAAACTACAGCAGTAAAACAATGCTGATCAGGTATGTCAACTCAAGACAGTTTAGGTTACATAATAAATATATAGAATACATTGCCAAATGGCAGGTTACATAATAATAAATACATAAAAGACAACTGTTAAAGGTATTGTCAGCATGGACGACTTACAGTATCCAACAAATTTTGAAGGAGTGTATTTTGTTAGCAATTCATGAATCATTAAGGCCTACTTCCTTTTTATATGTCCTAAGACCTTCAGCTGACGAAATAAGTCGTTTGTGTGCCCGCACGACATGCAAAAGCGCACATAGGGTTGGGCTCGACACCCATAGGACTCATAATAGACCAGGTAGTAGCCCTGCGGTATAGATGAGGGGCTGTAAAGGTTGCAAAGGGTTTCCGCCTATTTTCTCCCGTCTAGTTCATCAGGTTTAGACTAAGGTGGGGTTATAGTCGATATGGCCTACTGTATGGTAGACCGAGTAGTGCACTTTCATAAATTGGCCAGAAGATGGCAGCACACTCCAGATCTAATCATAAAAAGACCATTTCATAGTGTTGGAATATTAAATTGTCGTGTGTCCTGGGCAGTATTTTAAAGATATTAATTTGGTATTTTTTTGCATTCTTCAGTCATCACAGACATATGATGCTTGTTGTTCTATGATATATTTATTTATTATAAAATGTGTGTATATATATATATATATATATATATTTTTTTTTTTAATACAGACTAGTCTAGACTTTAACAAATTACAACACATTACGAATCATTAATTTACGTTAGAGCCCTAATTTAGTCTTAAATGTAGGCTACTATGGAGCTCAAATTATATGCTATACAGCTGTAAAAACGTTTCCGATTTTTTTTGGCGAGAGTTCTCAAATAACTTGTTTACAAAGTAGGGAAAAAATGAACACAGGAACCGTTTTTCTTTACATTCCATAGGTGGCTGTCATTGGCTTATTTTGCGTGTCAGTCAAATGTGGGTGGTGTCAGCTGACAAATGATAGTTCCAGTAATCCTCTCACGCTGTACACAGACCGTCAACCGCACGGGAGCGCGCAACACTTTCGTAGCCTGCGTCTAGTGGACGGAATATCACTACTACTGGACTGAAAGCCCGTGGGTTTACCGTTTGTGAATTACACAAGTTGTTTTCAAGTCTGATTTGGACAGATTTATTCAGTTAGCGGACGTTGTAGTGGCTTGGAATGTGACTTTAAATGTAGACTTAGTATGGAGGAGATTTTTTCCTAAACAGACTACATTTGCGCACGATTTTCCTCAGTTTTCTCGAAGTCGTACTTTTCAGAGTGAGTTTCGTACCTATATGACATTATAACCTAACACTTGGCTCCTTTAGTCATCAGAATGGCGGAAGCAGCCCAGCCACATTTAGTGGAGATCGACCCGGATTTTGAGCCCCTATCACGGCCCCGATCCTGCACCTGGCCTCTGCCACGACCGGAGTTCATCAACCCCGGTGACTCCAACACATCATCCCCCGTACCATCAGTAAAACAGGAGTCTGCCAGCAATAGCGAGTACGTCAACAATCTCAGTCTGTTGGAGGAGACTGAAGACTTCACAGAACAGAAGCCAGTGATATTGTGCAGTGATTTCCAATGTCAGGAGAACTGCATCCACCAGCAACCACCACAACATCAGCAGCATCAGAGGAGTCCACAGCCGCCGCATCAGCAACAGGTGCCTATCCTGTCCCCCCCGGTTGGCTCGACGTCCTCGGTCGCGGCTGCGGCCGCTGCCGCTGCCCAAAGGAAGAGCAGCTCCTCGCGTCGAAATGCATGGGGAAATATGTCATATGCAGACCTCATAACTAAGGCAATCGAAAGTTCCCCGGAGAACCGACTCACGTTATCACAGATATATGACTGGATGGTCAAGAGCGTTCCGTATTTTAAAGACAAGGGAGACAGTAATAGTTCTGCTGGATGGAAGGTAAGATGTATTTTATTACAACAATGCTATAATATAGGCACGTGGGATTAAGATGAATTCCGTGAACGCTTCCAACAGACCCAAGTGGGCAAAGTTAATTTCAAAAACGTAATATCTCACTATTCTTAATCAGTGATCCCTAGCCTGATAGGATGAATGGACTACTATTCTTCGTTTATTATATATTATAGCATAGGCTTGCCTATGCGCGCTCCTTTCTCGGTCTTGTGAAACCGAGTCTCTTCATTATCAATTTGTCATCCCTCCAATTCGTGGTAATTCAGTAAACAGGCCAATTGCTACCATGACCTAAGTCATCTGAGCTTGCTCAGGTGTAGGTCTGCTGACTCAGTTAATCTTTATCTGCTCTATTGCCCTCCTCAACATCTGTTATCCTAAGTGAAGTTTTTTTGTGCTTTTACTTTTTTCTTTTCACGTACTTAATCGACACAGCATGTTGATACAGTTGTAGTCTTGCCATGCAGACTACTCTCATAGCAGAGGCAGTCGTGGCTCGTGTGTTATGGAACATATCCAAACATTACACATGAAGACGTGGACTACTGTATAATGTGATGATCCCAATGAGTGTTACTGAAGTGTGTGCTCCTCACTATTGAGAGACATATCAGTACTTTCAGCAATGTCTTCTAAAGAACCATCGAGTATGGCAAATGCACTTGTGCACAACACCATACTTAACCGTTTTTTATTCTAATATGCACATTACAAAGAAGGTTACCACAACTAAATACATTTGAGGCATTGATGTTAAATGGTGTATTTGGGTCATTTGTCAATTGTCTACATTTCCACACATTCCGTTTGTTTCAATTGCCTGGTTTGAACAGTTTGATAATGCTTTGGTAATGTGATCAGAATGTAAATTGCTTAGCGCAATAGTGTTTGCTATCATACATGTAGTCTAAAAGGGGACTATATAATACTGGTAGGTTAACTTAAGTATTGGCTGAAGAATGTCAAGAAATTGTATTCTAGAACCGTCAGGGCTGTAACAGGTGTTAAACATACTGTACTGTATATCATAACAAGCAGTATGCATAATGTCTGCTTTAGCACTTTGTTATTGCAATACACTGGGAGAAAGATATGAAAAAGGGGGTGGGGGGGGTAACCCAGGGGACACTTTTGACTATCTGCATAATTTGCAACTCAGTCGAATGAGTAGCATTAGCCTGAATACTATATCAATTAGTAGATAGACTCTGGGAAACCATGCAATTATCTAACCTTTAAACGTCATGCTCACACGTCACTGCACAAATGTTTAGGACATCCATTGTTTGAGTGTGAAACATTGTTCACCCCAAAAGTATACAGCAGAAATAAATCCTATATGCATGCCTGTCAATGATAATGAAAGAGGCAGCATATTGCAAATAATAATAATAATAATAATATAAAATATTATTATTATGTGAAATAAGATACACAGTATAATTGACTACAGCATTAGTGATTGCTGGCAATTATACAGTATACTATATATTTTTTCCTAAACAATGTAGGAAGGGTAAAATAGCAATAAGTCAAAACACAAAGTGGGTCAAAGGATCAAAACATGATAAGGCTAATATCTCATTCCCTTGTGATAGAGGGTATACACGGTCTGTCTTGATTCTGTCAACTGTCTGGAGTAACTTGAGAGTAACTTGTTTTTCGGAAACAGTGGAAGAAAAATAATGATGCGATAATGAAAATGTAGACATTCTATAAGTTATATAGAGATATTTGAACTGAATGGTAATTTAACCAACAACATACAGCTTGCATTCATAGTGCCATTCACTCCGGTATCAATATGCATCCATTCATCAGTAATTGTGCAAGTGGCAGGTCCAGATTGTTTTGAAGAGGGGCACTTACGCACCACATACACTGCGGTTTCTACTGCCATGTTGGGGGTGTGCACTGAGTAATGCTGTGGGAAACCAAAGTGCCATTCACCACTTATAGCAGCGTTATTCATAGGGCTCCCCTTGTTCCACTCAGGGGGCTATCACACATTGTCGCTGTAGAGCAAGGCTACTTCTAAGCCGCGGAAAGTGCTAGAGAGGAACGGTGGGGTGAATTTACACGGTCGTTTCTCTTTTGTTTTGTCTTTGATGGCAATGGGATGCAACAAAAGCATTTCTTAACGGGCCAACAAACCAATCAGCATTAAGATGATTGAGTCTGCCCGTTTCAAACTAAGCAATGCAGGTACTCAAGTTCACATTGTTTCTTCTATATTAGAATTTAAATAAAAATAGAAAATACACTTTTGTTAACAGTTGGTGTGTATAAATGTCATTCCAAACACACCATGACACCAGTCAACAAAATGACTAATAATAAACTCAGCAGTGTTTGGTATTGCCTACAGTACAGCACAATCCATTTTAATGAGTCATATTTGCATGGTATTTGGTTAATAATGGATATAAATGCCAAATAGAGGGGCTTGATTGAACTCAGGTGTGTGACGGTGGCCCCACGTACTGTACAATTTAGTCATCGTTTTCATTGTCCTTATTATTTATGCTTACTAGATACCTGACGTCTTAACTCAGAATAGACCTAGTTGCCTTAAAGCAGAGCAAGAGCTTCGTAAAAAAAGTTTTAATGTCACACATAATTCCTATTCTACTGTAACTTTCAATTTGTACCATCAAGAATATAAGCCCATTTAAGTGAACAACTAATACATGCTTGGTTGGCTACAGTGTCTAGCACTGGGAGTGGGATATTAGGACACTAATTATTGGTTGCAGTCCAGACGTACTGTATGTCACACTTTGTGCACCAGATTGCACTGACAAATTACAATACAATTTAATGTAAGACAAGACAAATTGAACGTTTACATAATTTTACAATAAGGGCCCATTAGGGTTCTGGCTTGCGTACAACATTGTTTTTGAGTCAAGTGCAGCTGGTCGTGTCACACTCAGTGACTCATGGCATTCTACACCATTCTCAGGCTGTCTGCAGGAGTGCAAATATATTGCAAGAACGCTTGTGCCAAAAAGAGTGTGAATTTCCACGACCAGTTGTGCCAGCAGTTATTGTCTCGAATGCAAGTGAAGTGAACTGGACAATAGGCCTGGCTGGCAGCATAGAACTATATCATCGGCTGGTAGAGAGAATGGCATTCTGCATTATAAATAAAAATACAGTTGAGTACCCAATACCTTGTTGAAGCGCTGTCCTATTCCCTTTACATAGCTGAACATCCAGCTTCAGACATCGAAAGCTTCTGTATTAATATCTCAGTTTATCAAGCACCATGTGTCCTGACCTTTATTTGTAAATCAAGGAGATACTGAAAACATGGTTTTAGAAACACCATAACAACAATAGCACACATACACTGCCATGTGCATCAGTATAATAATAATAATAATAATAATAATTATACATGAATACTGAAATACATGGCAAGAGTCTGTTTTTTCTCGCAGTACTATACAATATGTACGTCACCTCAGAATAAATATTTGATTTCAGCCAGTGGAGCCGGACGGCTCAGGTGCCTTTTGATGTCAGAGTCAGGATCAATTTGGTCACAGGTTCTCTCTGTACACTATTGCAGACTTGACCTGACATTCCTTAGCCTACGCTGGTTAAAAAAACACTCCCACGGATCTCAAAGCAAACAGTGCCAAAGCAGACAAACATGTAGGTTTGAGCGGCCTGTACCTGGCGTAACACGAGGGTCATTACCACCATGTAAATGCACCCGTTGACTTAGAATCACATAACAGCACATCTCCCACGAGGGGACATTTGATTGTACTCGTACGTATGTACAGTAAGGGATTTCAACGCGTCACGGAAACGGAGAGTAGTCGTGTGCGTCTCCTCTTCTTGACTTCACATTGATGAGGTGTTCTCCTCATTACGTTGCTCAAACTCTGCTCTGTTGCTCCTTCCTGGGTGCAAATATGTGCTAGTAGGGCAGCGTGCTGAGCAGAACAGCCATCCCACTGTGTGTCTCCTGGATCTACCCCCCCCCACCACCACACACACACACACACACACACACATACCACTGACCCCACTCCCCCTCCCCACACACACACCCACACCACCGCCAAGGCAACCTGGCACTGCCCCAATACATGAGGGGCAGCTGTGTTTCTCAGGGCGACGACGAGCTGGGAGAGCCGCTCATGGCCCGCCACCGCCCCCCCCCCCCCCCTCCCCGGTTTCCCGACGGCCCAAGTCTGCCCCAGCCCCGCCCCCAGGTTGTTTTGCCTGCTGTGTGTGTGCAGCTACCCCCTTCCCCACCCCACCCCCCCACCCCCACACACACACACTTTTCCACCCCGCATGCCCCCCACCCTTCCCCCATCAAACCATTTACTGAAT
>JAODOY010020647.1:0-10340 GCA_025399855.1 Forbesichthys papilliferus
GTATGGCTGGTGGCTGCAGGTCTGTCAGTGATACTGACCGTATGGCTGGTGGCTGCAGGTCTGTCAGTGATACTGACCGTACGGCTGGTGGCTGCAGGTCTGTCAGTGATACTGACCATACGGCTGGTGGCTGCAGGTCTGTCAGTGATACTGACTGTACGGCTGGTGGCTGCAGGTCTTTCAGTGATACTGACTGTACGGCTGGTGGCTGCAGGTCTGTCAGTGATACTGACCGTATGGCTGGTGGCTGCAGGTCTGTCAGTGATACTGACCGCTAGGCGTTACGCTACATTGTGGACTGACCGTATGGCTGGTGGGCACACACACACACACACACACATGTGTGCACACAAACACATACACATACGCACACACGCACACATATGCACGCACACACGTGCAGACACACACACACACACAAGCGCACAGACAGACACACACACGCACACACACACACACACACACACACACACACGTCCTGGTCAGAACCACATTACAGTACATTAGGAAGGATCTCCTGCTGCAAAACTGCAAACCCTTTATCTCCCTGCAAGTGAAAGAGATGGAGGAATGCAGTGTTCTGGGTGTGTGTGGAGAGAGAGATAGAGGGAAAGAGAGAAAGAAAGGGGGGGAGAGAGAAGGAGAGAGCGAGAGAAAGAGGGGGGAGACAGAGGGGGAGAGAGAGAGAAAGAGGGGGGAGAGAGAGGGGGAGAGAGAGAGAGAAATGGGGGAGAGAGAGGGGGAGAGAGAGAGAAGGGGGGAGAGAGAGTGGGAGAGAGAGAGGGGGAGAGAGAGAGCGAGACTAGGGGAGACTTTTTGTGTTGTCAGCAGAAACATTGTTTTATGGATGCAGTGTTTTCAGTGGGGTTGCCATATTTTGTGTGTGTGTGCGTGCTTATTTATTTATTTTTTTAGGTGCTGTTCCGATAGATGTTTGGCCTTAGCTGTCCACAGGGATGGATTAAACCTGTCAAAGTATTGGTTGTGTGTGTATGTGTGTGTGTGTGTGTACACTTTTTGTGTCTGTGTGTTTTTGTGTGTGTGTACACTCGCTCACGTTCGTGTGTGTGTGATGTTGTTAGACATATTAAGCCTGTCTATGGACACTGTTTGTTTTGAGTTAGCCCGCGGGTCTCATGCATTCTGCATGAGTATACTACACTTTGTGTCGAAGCCATTTGTTTGCCCAAATGCTCAGTGAGTACAAACACACAATGGACCTATTGTTTGTGTAGCGTTCTCTCACACGTTCTCTTTGTTACAGGCACACGCAGGACAACCGACACACACACGCGCGCATGCTGTTTATGCACACAACTTGACTCTCTCTCAAAGTTAAACTGTGTACTAACTTCCCACTGTCTAAATTGGAAGAATCCATCTACACATATTCATACTCATGACTCCCCATTATGACATCACGTTGTTTAGAATAGCTTGGACGTACAAATATGAAAGGACTTAAATAGATTTAATTTATACATTTTTTCTTTATAGTTTCACTACCTAATTACTTCCCACGGTTATGGAAACATACAGTAAATGTCACACAAAGAAGTCTGCATCTTAGAATTTATATGCACTAAAGTATATGTTTACATAAACACACACGCACACACACTGTATATATACCGTAAGTGCACTTTACACTAACTTGGCAAATTGGCAACCTATCATATCAGAAGCTTTCATAACAAGGGGACAAAACCTCCTGTTTTTACAAACATTGAATGGCAAAAACTACAGTATAAAGTAGCATATCGAAATTTAGTTATATTAAATATCTAGTGTGTAATTGTTCCATTCCACACCTATACAGCATTCAGACTTAGGAAAAAATATGTACCAACAGTGCCTCAGGAAGACATCATAATTAAATACATTACCGTTTCTATGGTGTCTTTTGATTGATATGTTTGTTTGGCTTTGATGCAAAAAATTCTGTTTAGGAGGAACATACAGTATTGGAGCATATATATATGAGCTCACTGCAGAGTAGTTAAAATGTATCTTAAAAATATATGCATTGTAAGGATAACTGATATTGAAGGGGATGTTTGCATATGGGGTTACTTACCACCAGTTTACATTTCTAAAAATTGTAAATGCAAATAGAAGTCATATTTCTTTATTTTTTATATATTCACTGACTTATAAAGCGTTGGGTCAACTTGACCCATAACTAAACATGCCTACTGTTGTATAGTAACATGTCCAGGCTACATTTTTAAAATGTCTTTCATTCAATAACAACTTTTAAAAGTTTAAGACGTGACAGCTGCTACACATGACAGCAAAATGCGGGGTGGGTACATTTGTTAAATGGAATTATATAGCTAGCTAGCTAGCATTGGCACATTACACAAGTAATTATAGATACCTGTCATCTAAGCAGTTCTGTGCCAATCTTTTATAGTCTGCAAACTGACCCAGGTAGAGAGCAATAAATAGAAATAAATAGAGGGAGGGGCAAGATGGAGGACAGGTGCACATTTACAGTCTGTTTGGGGGGGGAATCAACGCAGCAGCAAATAAACAGACAGCTTTTTGACTGGCTCGTCCTCTGCTGTCAGACCGCGCACCATCTCTGCATGTTTTATTGGCTCATTTCATGTTATGTCAATAATGAAACATGATTAATGTGGTTCTGAATAGAAATGGCTGATGGGGAAAAACGGGCTGTGAATGCTGTGAAAACCAACGGGAAGTATTCAGATAGAAATGGGCAGATCACTTCAACTTTATTGAATCAGCTCAGAAGAAGTGAGGGATTCTACTTTAATATCAACACAGTGTATGACATCGCACGTCCACCCGTTACAAAGGGAACGCGCGCACACACACACACAGAAACCATACGGTACATGGCACCAGGAATGGGTTCATGAGATAATGGATGCTCAACGATCTAAATAATACCAACACTTGGGCTCACTATACAATACATTATTATAGGCAGGGATATGTAGATCAAACAGCTTTTCCTTTGAAATCAACATGTTGTGAGCACAGCGTGTAGGAGGACAGTGAACTGTTGTTGCTCCCTGGTGGATTTACTATATGCTTCATATCGGTTTTATCCCCGTGGGAGGATTACGAGTTAAGTGATGTTTCTTTTTCATGCTTCTCCACGTGACCCTGTTCATAATATCTACTAGCCCACTCATTACTCTGTTGCCTAGTTCAAAAACACTTCACAAAAGCCATTGATAAAAGGCTGTCTGTGTGTAGAACTATGAACTTCGTCCCCCCCCCACAACCCCACCACAGACACAACCACACTACTACAGCACGCCAAGTGTCCACCTCCCACACAACACTACCGCATATTGTTTTAATCAGGCAAACCGTTTTGTTATATGATTAGCATACACTGCTGTTACATTGCTGTTTAATGTCCGCACCAGACCTCTGCTAGTCCTCCCCCCCCCCTTCATGTTGCGACAGAGTGTACAATAGGTGCTTGGTGGATCGCGGGCTCGGCATTGATGTCGCCCCATCAAACGCAAGGCCCCAATCATACCTGTAGGCTTTCATCTGACAGCTACAAAAAAAACATTCATCTCAAAATCGTTTTATTTAAAATTGTGTTTTTTCTGCGTGATACCTGAGCAGTGTTAGCATTTTGCCTCCGATCGCCATCGAATAGCTCTGTTGACGGGGGCTATTTTTATATTTTTGAAGCCGGGGCCACGCAGCCATTGTGTATGAGAAGTACACCATTGGACAAATGATGCGGTCTGCATTCACGCCGTCAGGCGTTCACACAGCTAGTGTGTGAGTGGTGCGTCTTTTCGCTCTGCACCACAGTTGCACCCAAAAATACAGTAGGTAGTACCCCATTATGCTTGTGTGTGTGTGTGTGCTTGTTTGTATATGCGTGTGTGGTGTGTGTACATGTGCGCGTGTGCATATAGTGAATCAACACTAGCTTACGTCTAACGGTATTCCAGACGCTATAGCTATAGCGTCATGCTCCTAATAATATATTCAGCACAGTACAGGCTATAGCGTCAGAGCTCCTGTGCCACTGGTCCATTTCTCCTCAGGTAAACTGTAAAAGAAAATCTCTCAGCCTGCCTGTCTGTCTGTGTCAGCTTGTGTTTTACCCCCGTGGCCCCTGCATGAGCCTCCATCCCTCCAGCCTCGCCCTGGGTTTGCTGCACGAGCTGCTGGTACATAGAGGACGAGCCCAAGGGACCTGCACCCCAAACAAATCTGTTGCATCCACGTATGTGTGTGTGTGTGTGTGTGTGTGTGCGTATGGGGATTTGGGGGGTAGGGGGTGTGTGATCTTGAGCTGCCGTAGCGCAGTCGCCATGGCCACACAGCTGTCCCAGGGAACATGTGTGACACTGTGTGCATATGTATTGTGTGTATGTGTGTGTGTTCGCATGGTCATGCACTCCTGACTGCCAGTGTTCATGTCCCTGAGCAAACTGTTGTGCTTGTCGATGTGTGTCTCTATTTCATCGCCACACCATTTTGCCCGCGGAGAAAAAGCTTACAACATTCCAAGGGAAGGCCTCTGGGAATGGTTTCTTGGAACGGCAACAGGGAATGTGTGTCCATCACAGCTTCCTTTGGCCCCAGGGTCCGAGACTGAACATCAGAGAGGAGACGTTCTACAAAGGACCAGTGGACACAGTGGAGACAGTCTGACTAGCCCAACTTGTGAAGTGCACTGTAAAAATGCTTTGTTGTTGATAACATGGTTAGAGGAGTTTGGCCAGAACGGGCAGGGCTGAGTTATCTGTAAATTAGTTAGAAATAAGTTAATCACAAAGGGGATTTCAAGGATTACTTGCATTGGGGTTATAAGATGAACATATGGAAATACCTAAATGAAAACAGAAGGTTGTATGATTATTTGCAATGATGGAAGATCTTAATAATCATTTAAATGCTTGCACCAGAGAGATTGGAGACAAAGAGCGTTCAAAGGCGACTTTTCACCCTCTATGCAGACCAGGACAACCAAGTGTTCCATGTCAATGGGGAGGTCTGTGGATTTTACCAAATTATTGACCATTATTTCTCTCTAGGGATGTTAGTTATTTTCAGTATATTGCATGAATTCCCAAGTACTTATGATCAATCTGATGCACAACGGTATTTCAACTGTTTGGGGGTAAATGGACTTTGTTTCAGATTTAGCTGTCTGGTCGCTACAGCAACAGTATCACAGCCTCCACAATAAAATGCAGTTGGTGGCACACCCACTTAAGAGATGGGAAAAGTTCAGTTTTTGCTTCAATTGAAATGCATTAGAGTGCTCCATCATGTATTAATGTCAATATATTTGGATTTACATAAAGCACAGCTGGAATACAGGTCAGCCGCCCTCACACCACCGTGTGCCTTAACAATGCTGGTTGCCAGGTTGTTCTAACATCCCACATAAAAGCACAGCATACAGAACACTGTTGTTTTGACAAACACTTAGACATGGCTCAGACTTTACCCTTTACTACAGGGAAATGAATGCAACAGATTGTAAGGGTGGATTTGCGTGAAAAATCAACGTATATGACATTTAGAAGTCTAGCATATTGAATGTTTTGTCATTCATGATATGTAAATATTACTTTAAGTTTCCTGTTAATCCTGCTGATATGAACTGATCTGGGTTTGTTCCTTTTAATATCTGCTATTTACCAATAATGTTATCAATATGTTAGTGAATAGTATGTAATAATAATACAGTAGAATGGATGTCGATACGGACTTGCATGAAACATGATTTGATTAATATAGTGAGCAGTGAATGTGTGTGTAAAGAACAAACAGACAGACTGAGAACTGAATCCTAATTCCTTATTTGTGTTGAATTCGTCCGAGTTTGACCTCTGCTGAATGATTATGGAACGCCATTGTCTCCATTATCGCAAAGTTAATTATCGCCCGGTCCCTCCTGTCAGCCCCGCCTCCTGTCCGACTGTCAGTCATATCACGCCATTAACAGCATTTTTTGTACTCACTATTCATGAAGCACTTAAGATGCATACTGAACAACTGCCAGTTTGTGCATCCACTGGTGTGCGTGCGTGTGCGTGTGCATGTGTGTGTGCGTACACACAGGGGACATTTAAGAAGAAAAGTGACTGAAATTAGAGGAAATAACATACGTGCACGCCAGCAGGAACATATATAAAAATGAGTAGTTGATCAAAAATCTCATCTCATAATTACTTTGATTAAGTTTACCCATATTTCTCATTATGAGACTTGTACGCTATTACCCACGGAGGCTATATACATGGGAGCTGGGTGTACTGTTCATTACTGAAGTGGGTTTCTCCTTGTTCTCGGTTGCTCTGTGTAATTATTTTTCATTATTTATTTTATTTATATACGTATATACAGTATATTTTAATTATTTTAACTAGTTGTCCACCCGAGAGGCTGACACAGAAATATAATACAGGTAGGGCTGCAGAGGTTTGTTCTTAGGAAGGTTGCTAACTGAGTAAAAGCTAAGTGGCAGCCGTGATAATGGCTGGTCGAATTCTTTAAATGCTAAGGGAAGGTGCTTCAATGGTTCTATTCTTATCTCCTTCAGCAGACCGCACATTGGACCATTCTACAAGAATTTAAAGGAGATGACTGGCCTATATTCCTTTTACAAAAATGAAATTCCAACCTTAGTAATGAACTTGTGTCTGTTATAGCCTTTTATGTAACAAGAACACACAGGTGAAGATGGTAAATGGTAAATGGGCTGCATTTATATAGTGCTTTTATCCAAAGCGCTTTACATTATTTTGCCTCACATTCATCCATTCACACATACATACACACACTGATGGTGATCGCTGTGCCATGCAAGGTGTGACCAACCTCTAGGAGCAGTTAGGGGGTTAGGGGGTTAGGCATCTTGCTCAAGGGTGCTTACAGGTAGGTCAACACCGGGTGCACCTTTAGTAGTCCATTTTGAGAATGTTGTAATTTCAACCCAGCAGACGTCCATCAATAGCATCTAACATTGCATCATTACACAAGCCACCCTTCACACCTGTCATTGACATCACAACATGTTTATTAGACAAAAGGAAAAGGGGTCAGGAGAAAACATAGGAGTTCATTAGTTTTGACTATTCGACCGAATGCATTGTGACAGGCTGCTACTCTAAGTAGCTGTTTAGCACCACTTGCTCACAGTTGACCTCCTCCACCTCCGTAACCATGGCATCATTGTCTACCTTGTCCTTGTCTAGCTTCAGACTCATAGGATGCTCTTATTTTTTCCAGGCAGAGATCTTCAATGGTGGACGACATACTCTTCCTCAAATGAACTGAGCCAATGATAGAAAGAAGAGCTGATAGGCCATGGTTTTAAATGAATTTTCCTTAACAACCTTATTTTCACCTTTCTAAAATAGAATTGACATTTTCTTATGTCATATGCAGAATTTTCTACTGTCCAATGGGATTCAAAGTTGCTATGAAACCGAGTGTTATGCAAATGTTCCTTTTCAAAAGCTTTTGATACACATTTGCAGTGCCTTTGAAACACATCAGGTAACATGTTAAATAGATAAATTTTAAGGTGCCAACAGCTGACATGTTATATTAACTATAATCAATATGTATAACCATGAGCACCTCTCTTCCAATGAACCAGAGAAGCCAGAGAAGAAAGTTAAAGATAAAGATGTAAGGTGCTTGGAAGTACAGGTACACCCAATCAAAGCCTTTGCTAAGTTAACACAAATTCTATTTAATATTTTACTGGATATTAAGTGTAAAAGCCTATTATATATTTTGTACAACATTTACGCAATAATGTTGTCCTAATAGGACATTTGCAAAAATGATGCTGGAAGAAAAGTCACTGTAATATTTCAAAAAGGAAAATTGTTAAACCAATTAAACCATTCTGATAAATGTTATCCAATCAAACGATGACTGTACATGATATAGACTAGAAATAGATGTAAATCTTGTATGAATTATATATAGGTGTTTTTAGCCCACTTTTAGCCAAAACAATATACTTTTATATTCCTTAACATGTTGTTATAAAATGTAAATGTAAATACTAAACATTATTTTGTTTTGGTTAAAAGGGACAAGAGTTTCCTTTTGTTCGCTAGTAGTAAAAGCCAGTTTATGATTTACTCTCATCAGGTCTTTTAATCTATTCCTTCCACATCTTCTAATATTCCATCTGTTCGTTTCTGATATGATGTTAGAATAGCATTGAACTATTTATGAAGAATGGTGCGTAAGATTCTTCTAGCATAGGACTAAGAGTGTTTAGCCTCGTGTTGCCGTAAAGCAGGGCGCAGTTTTCACGGGAGGTGTCCAGCCAGGACCCCAAAGTTACATTAGTGCAGTATCTGGCTTCTTAGGTGCAGAAGGTCATTAACACGTATGATATTATCCCTATTACAAGTCAAAGAATAGCATCAACATTATTTTGAAGCTGTTACTTTAAGATGTAAAGTTACTTATTGTTGCTTTAAGAAAACCTTGACTTTTTGCTTCCCAAAATCCATGTACGTTTGTAAATTATTTTTTTATTATATATTAACAGTTATAGACATTTGTCTATATCCCTATAAAATATTGTACCTACTATATTCATAATTTACATTAACTGCTATAATAATGTATTAATAATATAGGGTCAGAGATAAAGTCAGTTAATCAAAATTTTAGAGTTTATATTTTTGGACAAGATCTTCACCCAACACACATATATACAAATCATATGCCAATGTATACTGGTAATGTCCCTCTCATTAGCTACTGTTTAGGGTATCCTTGAATTGGTACATTTTTGCAAATATGAGCCGACTTCCACCAAAGAAACTGTACTTTTCCAGGTTTACTCATGATTGTGGTTATTTTATTTTGTGTGCATATTTTGTATCTGTATGGTTTATTGTTCAGATTGAGTTATTGTGGCAATAGTCACTCAGGACAAACATTTCATCCATATAGTTTTTTGTGTATCAGAGAATGTGACAAAAAACCTTGAGGTAGGCAAACATAAATAATTTCCATGTAAATCATGGTGTGTGCAAGCCATTGTTCTACTGTGTGTGTGTGCGTGTGCATGTGTGTGTGAGAGAGGGGGTGGGCTATTTCTCTGTCTCCTAAATCAAGCCACCATTACCACAGCTGTATCTGGGCAAAGCAACAGGAGATGAAAAGAAGTGTGTTTATTCTCTTTTCAAATGCTAAAATATCTATGATGCTTCGTTTAAACTCTCCCGGTGCTGTCACATACAAACCAACAAACCAGCATGCCATAAATATTCCATCACACCCAATCATCCAAAACATTATCTTTTTCTCAATAGTTCAGTTGCCTCAGTTTAAGAATGGCAAAATGCTCCCTCTTCGGGGGACAATGTTTTCATTTTGGCCAGAGAAAATGTAATACTGATTATAATTGTTTTGAGCTACGCTTTGCTGCTTTCCTTTGTTAGAGAACACTGCAGTCGGTTTTATTCCGTTATATTACATCCTATTGTGTTCAATTCAAATGATTCTTGGTGTAAATAGTTCATTGTTCACTCCATAATTATAGGAAACCTGCATTTCTGCATTACATATCTAGTGAATTCTAAACAAATCCCTCTCAATACAGGTTTTCAGCATAGTAACTATAACCAATGGATTGCAATGCATGTCAGCCTCTTTTATGCTGAGAGCTGAAGTATTTTCTCTCTGCCCTTTTCAACATTACCAAGTTGAAGATGGACTGTCGCCACTGGCTAGTTTCACCGAGGTGCATGAACTCAGATTTGCCCTTTTCATTTACTATTTCCTATAGCTGGAGAATGATGCTGTATGCATTTTCTTTTATGGCGCGTCTTGGAGGAGTGGAGTCTCAGAGGCATAGAAAAATTCCCTCTGTTCTCTATCCCAGCTTCTTTGTTTCATTTGTTTCTTCTCACCTCCCTTCTTGTCCTTAAGATTCATCTCACTTCTTTTAGACTCTATAGTCTTGAATATTCCCCTTACTTCTTTTAGACTCTAGTCTCTTGTATATTCATCTCACTTCTTTTAGACTCTAGTCTCTTGTATATTAATCTCACTTCTTTTAGACTCTAGTCTCTTGTATATTCATCTCACTTCTTTTAGACTCTAGTCTCTCGTATATTATTCTCACTTCTTTTAGACTCTAGTCTCTTGTATATTCATCTCACTTCTTTTAGACTCTAGTCTCTTGTATATTAATCTCACTTCTTTTAGACTCTAGTCTCTTGTATATTATTCTCACTTCTTTTAGACTCTAGTCTCTTGTATATTCATCTCACTTCTTTTAGACTCTAGTCTCTTGTATATTAATCTCACTTCTTTTAGACTCTAGTCTCTTGTATATT
>JAODOY010020647.1:12718-24983 GCA_025399855.1 Forbesichthys papilliferus
CCCCCCCCCCCCCCCCCCCCCCCCCCCCCCCCCCCCCCCCCCCCCCCCCCCCCCCCCCCCCCCCCCCCCGGGGAGTCATTTGAACTGCTTGAAAAAACAGCAGATATTGGAATAATTCAAGTCTCTCTGATACACGTATCCCTTGTCGATACCGTTTCATATTTGATTCATACTACTATAATACTATAAATATATAATATATTATATAATTACTATAATCAATTCTACCACATCAGTGGTGGTAAATAATGTGATTGCAATTATATGTTGAGAAATGTAGTCTACCAGCTCCATGTTAACGAGGTGCGAATGCTACTATGCAGGGATAGGCCTATATTACGTCTTGCTTGTGAGATATGCCTATATATGCTCGTGAAACAATCCCCAAGCTCCAAGTTGACTTTGTCGGGTGAAACATCTTGTAGTGTGTGACCCCATGTCACCTATCAGTCATGTAGTGTGACTCACACAAAGACGTGTAGTCAGAACCCGACATTACTTGACAGGATAACATGGTGGCCAACATGGAGCCATATATTCTCCTTGTATAAACACTTTCCATACTGTTTTTGGGAGACGGTGTCCTTTACATTCATGAAAGATGATGTGAGAGGAAAGTTGGTGGAATGTGAAGGGGAAACGTTTAGGTTCAATTTGTTTTTAATTCCCATTGGTGTAAGGGTTCACATGCTGTGTGTGTGTGTGTGTGTGTGTGTGTGGCAGACAGGGCACATATGGTAACCATTATGCTCAGATACCAGGGACTGCCACTGGGCACAAGTTGTCCATGTAGGAACACTAGCTGCCATTGTGTGCACGCTTATACAAATGTGCTCTCTAATATCACCGTAGCATGGTCTAATGACATGGTTTGACAGAATGTTGTTTATAATTGGAGTCACATTTTTGTCCCCTCTCTGTTTCAGTCACTGGTCAGTCTCAGGTCTGGCCATATGGCCACACAACAAGTCTGTTATCGGAAAATGAACGTGCGGTTTGGATGTGTGACTAGAGGACCGACTGCACATTCACACTGCTTTGTGTGAATGTGGGTGGAAGAGAGGCACCGAGAAATGTAATTACAATAAATTGTAAGATTACGAGAGAGCAAGAAGTACACAGATGGGAGAAACAGAAAATAATGGAAGGTTGGATAGGAACAATTAATCAGACAGAGATGAGAGAACATTGTGTGAAACGAGAAAAACTAGGTGGGAGAGGTCAGTTCAGTGGTAAGGAATGCTAAATGCCCTTCCTTTGTTCATAGTTAAAAATATAGAGAGCCAACCACAAAAAAAAAAACAAAGAAAGAAAAGACAAAAGTCTCAACCTCCCAAACATGCAGGGGAACATTGCTCTCTGACTTTGGAGACTTTAAACTACATGTATTGTAATATTGACCAAATTCACTTTCATGCCTTATGAAGCAACAAAACAGTTGAAACCCGCCACTGCACAATTCCATGTTCGAGTTAATTTGAACGATATATTTCTGTCGGAGATATGGGCTACTTGAAACAGAAGCTGGGGTTTGAAGACAAATAGCTTCAATTTACAGTAGCAAATTAAACGTCTTATCTTGAGAAGTCAGAGCCCATTTCCATTTCCCTTTACATTAAAGAATTCCCTGAGAAGTCCTCCTGGAAATAGGACTAAAGTGAAACTTTCAGAAGCCTGCAGGAATCACTAATGGATGTTTCAATTAGAACAAAGTACCTTGGAATTGTGTCATACACTCTGCATTTGAGGTCAGGTCATGTTACAAGACACATTATCATATGAAAAAGCTCTAAGGCACACACTCAGAAGCTAAAAAAATGATCAAAAAGAGATACTAACAGAGGCCATTGCTTTATAAATGAACAACACAAACATTTTCACCATATAGGTCAAATAGAGGCTAAACTGATTATAATTATATGATGATAATTAACAAAAAGATAGCTTTTAAGAGTAACTATACAGTAGTATGCTATTGAGAACCATATAACATACATGCCAGCCTATCTTTTGTGATATCACTAGTTAAACTGTCAGAGTCTCTCTCTAGGTCTTTATCTCTCTCTCCAAACAAACATGGGATATATTTTCAGAATTAACATGTGACTATTTAACAAAAGAACACTGACATTGCCCTCCATGGCCCAAAGGACATGAACACTTTCACACGCCAATGAAAACGAGAGACTTGCTCTTTGAGTTTGGCAAAAGATTAACATTTAAAGGTATGGTCAGTCATTCTTGCTAACTTCGAGCTCAAATCAAAACAGTATCGATCCGCGGTCTTCCGCTTCATATATCGAAATGTATGACGCAAAGCCTGTATCCTATCGCTGGGTCATACCAGTACATTTCCACGGCAAAGCCTATCAAAATAAAGGTGCAGATAGCAATTAGCTATCAGGTAAGTGGTAAAAGGACTGCATTTATATTGCACTTTTCTAACCTTCTGGCAACTCAAAGCGCGTATAGGTAGACTGTAGACACCCTATAACAAATGTGTTTGGCTGTCCCGTGTTTTTTGCATTCAAATCCCTGTCATAGCTTAGTTATTCCTCATGACTTCAAGACATTTAAAGATCTGTAGGCTACATCCAGTCTGCCTAGGTCGGATATCTGCTGTCTGTCTTCTACATGTCGCATAACAACATCCTTTCGACATTTTCACACCAAATATATGTTTAAAGTTAACATATTTGGTGGGGAGACAATGATTCCAGTTGAAATTATTATTGTTTAACCTACACACTATGGCGCCTAGCAACGTCTAAAAGGTTTTTCTGAAACTTTGGTGAAAGATCCATTCCACTGGGTCTAGTTTGTTAGTTAATTAAAAAATAACTTGTCAATTTCTACCTGGACCTAATTTAATTTAACTAATATTTTCAGCTATTTCAGCTAAAATGAATATATATATTTTCAGTTTAGACATTTGTTGTATTATTGTTGATCATGATAGTTTTTAATTATTGGCAAATATAAAGTAAGTGGATTGATAGGTTTCTTTTTAAAAGATTAATTGTGTAATATTTGCCACTTATTTCTACACCCATACAATTCAATTCAACCATACAATTGCAGTAAACAAGTGTTTACTGTAAAGACTAGTAGATTTCTTAGACAAATACATATATATGGATTTCTATATGCAGTTCATAAAAACCATTACAGGTAAGTCAGTAAGACAATACATTAAGGGAGAAGTGCTTTCTTACAGTAAGTGACATGCAACCACAGAGCGGTAACTTCCTTTTAAACTAATCACGATTCAAAAATGAATTTCAGGAGGATTTTGTCAAACAGCCTTGATTAGCATTCTTACACATAGAGCTTTAAAGAAAATGGTCCATAGACCCCCACAACACACACACACACACACACACACACACACACACACACACACACCTCTTCCAGTGCACAGACATTTAATTGTTTATGTACAAAAACATTTAAACATTTCTTCAGTACAAATTTTCATGACAACGTTTATACATTGTAGCAAAGAGTCAATGCAGAATACGCAGGAAATGTTAATCTTACATGAGCTCAACTGTAAACAAATGCCCAGTGTGTTTGTTTGTGTGTGTGTGCGTGTGTGCAGGTTTTGTATTACAATTACGCAATATTACAATTAGATGACATTGTACAGGTATGTTAACAAATCAATTCTAAATTCATGTAAAAATAAAATGGTTGTTTGTGTGTGTTTCTGTTGTGGGTTTTATGTATTACAATTACGTCATGTTTACAATTAGATGACATTGTACAGGTACCTGTATGTTAACAAATCAATTCCAAGTTCATGCACTGTAAAACTAAAGCGATTGTGTGCGCGCCTGCCTGTGCTATGGTATTTTCTTGAGGGTTTTGGTAAGAGCATGTATGTATGTAATAGAGAGTGGAAGTAGAGTGCTACATTTTTGTTAGCTTATTGAATAAGTCTTTGATTATGGCTGGAGCCAGCGGCTAAATGAGAGTGTGTGTTTGTGCCCGTGGTAGTTAATGTAATTGAGTGCAGCTGTCGGGCATTTCTGCACAGAGCTTTGTGTCTGGGAAGGTTCCAGCATTACACCGTGTTTAGCCAAGACATGCTTACATGGGGAAACAGAGTCAGAACAAGAGCTACAGTGTTTTGCGTGATAGCGGGTCTGTACATTCACATGCACATACACACACAGAGACTTTGCATGAATGAAGTGAGGCCTGCCAGTTGGAATATCAGAGAGCAACTGCATAGCAGCTGTGTTGGCCATGGAGAAACGGAAAGATGTACACGCTCAGAACAAACAATTCAAAATCAAGCGTTAAGATTGAGCGAACTAATGCGCTGACTGAGCATATTGTGGCCAAAGTGGGTATTTGTACATACGACAGCACACGGCCATTTCACCAACTTTACATAACAAGTACAAACACTGAATGAGTGTTCCTCAATATGTTGGCATAGAGAAGGCAAGGCTTGCTCTTTGTTGTTGGGTTTTATTATTTATTATTATCTAATCTAGACTACACACAAGATATCGACTTTTGCTGCAAAACAGACCTACAAAATGTACGGGATCCACGCACTTGTACTGGGTCAGCGTTTTGAGGTGCCAAAGACCCTCTCCCCAATCAGCCATCTTGATTGTACTAGTTATTTCTTTTGGCTGAGAGAGAGAGAGAGAGAGAGAGAGAGAGAGAGAGAGAGAGAGAGAGAGAACTCATTACAGTCTAATCTTGGCTTCTGTTGGCTTCCCAATCAGGGCTTTTTAATAGGATCCAGCTGAGTGGGAAGTAAAGGGTCAAGGGTTTTGCCAAACCAAGAGGTCACACATGTGCTGGGGGAAAATGTGTGTGTGTGTTTCTATCTTTGTGTCTATGCGGCTTGTTGTGAGTGTATGCTTGTGCCTGCGTGTGTGTGAGAGAGAGAGAGGGAGTCTGTGCTTCAACATGCGCATGAAGACGTTAACGTCCTCCCGGTGTCATCGTAAAGTGATGTAGCGAAGCGATAAGACAGCGATCACCCAGATGGAAGGGAGGATGGCAATTAAGCTGATTCAGGAGAAATTAGATGGGGGGGGGGGGAGCTGCGGGCACTAGCAAGGTTGCTAACGCCACAGAGTTACAAAGTTAACGCGGAATGAAGAGAGCTACGCCGGGTAGGAGGAGGTTGGAGTTGAGGTGAAAAGGAGGAGGGGCCTGGGGTTGCCGAGGCTACGTGCTGATAACAGTTAAGTGCGTGAGAGAAAAAGACGTGAAGACACAGAGGAGAAGACGGCGGGAGACATTGCCGTTTCCCATGAACTGGAGGTCTAATGAGGCCTCTCATAGGGGTGGTCAAGGCGACGCCACTTCCTGCACGCATCTTAAAAATAGTCCCCGGTGGAAAATCCCACATTAGAAACCAAATGGATAAATAAATAAATAAATAAATATCTATTAGACTAGAGAATTGCCATAGTTGACAATATTATATTTATAATTTAATCCTTTTTATAATTTCATGTCATCTTAATATCTTGGATTCACTTTGTTAAATTACGTCTTTACTTTGTTTCACTGTGGAAAGCATCAAACAATACTGTACATGCCGCTAGCTGTGATTCTTTGTATATGTGCCCTTTCATTTAATATGCTGGTTCTTTATGCAATTCTAGGGCACCAACCTTCCAAAACTCAATGCACTACAGTATGTGCACATACTTCAAGGCAGAATTAGATATATACTGTATATATAATATTTATTATTATTATTATTATTAGGCATTTACATGTCAAGATGTCATTATTTTAAAGCTAAGCTGCTGAATTAGCATGTTTTCTCTTCTACACTACTTCCATTACTCTGCTTTTTGTTTCCTTCATAGGCAACTTTTATTTAGTTCTTGAGGGTTCAATAAAACAAGAAAAATTACTGCAGCATTTCGTTTATTTCTTCTGGGCAGGAAGTTATTGTCATTTCTTATCCTTGCTTTCATATTTTTCTTATACCTAGTTATGATTTATGAAAATAGCCAGTTTCTATATATAGTGTCATGCATCTAAACAGTGTGGTACAGCTGGAAACTATTTGGTGTTCATGAGAGTGTGTGTGTGGGTGGGTCTGTGCATGACACAAAGAACGTTGTGTGTGTGTGTGAGTTGAAATAGAAAGGTCATGGGACTTCCTGGACTGACTTTATCACATGAGCACAAACACACACAAATTATCTTTGTTTCATGCACAGACCCTCCCCCCCCCCCCCCACACACACACACATATGTGCTACGTATGTGCTATTGTATATGCTTAGGAGAGGCATATACAATAAGCATTTCTCACGGCAGTTGGATATTGAAGCCAGCTGGGGTGATATGATCCAGCTTTAGAATGTGTTTGATGCAATCGTGGCAGACAAAAATATCGGTAAAACATTATTTTACAGGTAGGATATGTTTAATGTTTTTTTATTTCTCAAGAAACATTTCCAACTTTAAGGTCTTGTCTTGCTGTGGATTTAGTCATTATTATTTTGTTCCATTAACATTCCACCATGAACATATTCAAGACCGTGGCACCTTTTGGAAGGACCTAGCCCTTCATTTTCCCTTTACACAAAAAAACACCCTAGTTTTAATCAAGTCTGTTTTCTGTTCAGTTATGTGTTTTCAATAGCGGTTAGCTGAAAAGGAAACTGGGAATCTCAATGAAATGAAATGAAAAATACTCAATCATATTTATTTCCGGCTACTAAATCAAGGAAAATAACTCACAACCCCAACTGCACTATTTTGAAACAATAATGGTAAACCCACCAATGAATTAGAACACCCCCTATTCAAAGGTATTGGTTCATACACCCCTGAATAATCCAGTCTTATTTAACCACAAATCCATCAACATAAAGTTGTCCTCCTTCCATTGCCTTCAATGAAACGCTCGAACGCACCTCAATGTCAGAAAAACAACGCCCCATACGGTGACCAGACTGTCCGCCTTTAGGGTCTTCACAAAGGAAATAAAAAAAACTCCCTAGAAATCCATTTAGCATGTGTTTTTTTTTCACCCATTTTGCACAATGCTACTTTTTATTGCCTTCACTCTAGTGAAAGTGAAAGATGGCTCATCTAGCAATAAGTATCTCACCTCCAACTTTTAAACCCTCCCAATCAAGAAGGCTGTTATTTGCGGTGCTTAATGTGAATGAGTAGATCAGCTTTTAATCCTACAGGCTTGCGTTGCTAAGTAGCTCATCGCTGCCAGAGTGCTAAAGAGGCGCTTGAATGCTGATGTTGTCAGTCGTGGACAAGAGGGGTGTATAGATAAGCCATTGTTTTTCCAGGGAGAGCACAGAAGGTTTGATGGAGCAGCGTAATGCTGACGCAATCTTCAGAAAGCACCGCTGCCTTTGGAGTTCATGTGCAGTGGGGTATTTCACCAGCCACGCACGCACGCACACACACATACACGCACGGGCACGCACACACAGTCGCTACCATATCTACATTTAACACAAACCCTAGCATCAAATGGATACCTCTACCAAGACATGCCTTCTTGCTTCTGCCCCTCACGAGCAAGCAACAGGCATATGCTAACAAAAAACAAGCGACACATGTACAGTACGTGTCAGCTGCGTGCCGCAGTTGAGGATGGTTGCTATGGGTACACGTGTCAGAAGGGCTTGCCATGACCAGTGGACATCAATATGCTGTGCTCAATAGGCCCAATCCTCTGCAGTTGGTTTTGATTTGTTTACATTGTACGCTAATAGTCTCAGAGCCTCATGCCACGTATGTTTAGCGAGCACTGCGCAATGGGGAGCGCGGCCAGACCGCAGATAGCAGCACGCTGTGCAATCACATTTTATGTTAGATGTACTGAACTTGCCTTTGACCACCTCCCACTATAGTTGGTGTAGACATGGCGAGTAGTTGCATGCATATCCGTAAGGTGCAGAGCACGAATGCAATAGGACTGCAGACTCAGAAAAAGATAACAAGTTTAACAATGATGATTATTTATAAATAAAAAACATGTCTATATATGAAACCTAGAGATAACGGGTGACATTCTACCCAAAAATTATGTTTGGGTGACTAAAATGTAAATGAAAGAAATGGAATGAACATTTATTATAAGCAACGGTGTTGCTTAAAGAATCGTGTTAGTAAGTTTCTAAACAAATTCCTCTTTTAACTTTGTCATTGATTTACGTGGTTGGTTGTTGTACATGTCAATCAAAATACCTTTTCTGTAAAATTGGCGTATCTTGACGAAGTCACACCCAGCGCTGTGTCCCAGACTTTACGTAAGTAGAGGCTGGCTCTGCGAGACTGACAGATGTGTTTTGCCTTCCTTCCCCTTTTATCAGGGCCCACTTCGTTCCTTCCTTCGTCTTCCCTTCACAATGAGCTGAAGGAATAAGGTTCTGGTTATGATAGCCTCTCCGGGCTCTTCCTCTACATCTGTTGTTCCTTATTCACATCCTGCCCGCGCTCTCGATCGGACGGAACCCAGCTAAACGGACTCCAGATCAGATTCTAGCACTCAAGACGTTAATGGTGTTAGCTTTATTTAGGACGTGTCGCAACAGCGTGGTGAGAGCAGTGCAATCTGCCTAGGCGCTGTTGCACTTCCTCCTGAGGTGCGTCTTGATAGATCCTAATCCATATCACTGTTATCGTAAACACCACACCACCCAGTTAGGGACTAGCACATCCAGTAAATGCCATAGTGTTGTATAAGCTGTGTTTATTTCTATATATAAACACACACACACACACTTGTGGTACATCACCGAGTCATGTACAACACACACACACACACACACACGTTGTACATCACCGAGTCATGTACAACACACACACACACACACACATGCAATGTGTGCGCACAAAGTGCATTTCTTACCTGTTCCCGCGCTCTGTTGTTTTCTATGCACCATGCTGCGGTTGACTGGCTGCTATGGGAGCCTGTTGCTCCCCGGTTATGCCAGTTCTACCAGCCTTCTTTTGGCTGGAGGTGAGGAAAAGATCACTATACGCATGCAGGAATATATTACTTCTGCGCCTGCTATAATCTCTGCCAAGGCAGTGGCATTTAGGCCTTGAGCCTCAGTGCCTGCCTGACTGGCTGTTATTGTCACCATCGCACTACAAAGTGCCTCTGCGGCTTCTCCGCTGCGAGGGATCCTGCCTGGATAAGATCCTTCCCCGTCTACGGAGAACCTAAACAGAATTCGAGGCATGGCGGGAAATGAAGGCTTAGTGCAATAACACATTCGCTATATTAAATCGACTGGCAGTAACCAATGCAATCACCGTCTTTGCGATGCCGTTGACGCCACGAAAAAAGGATGCAGTTGCAACTTATTATTTTCCTACAATCCTTTTTGTTAAACCATCACTAAAACCAAAGCCCAAACGTATAGAAGCTAGAGACCGAAAAGCACAGTTGGCAGCATTTGTTTGAAGCCACGGTTCTGTTATGCTTTTACATATTGTGTCCTCTAGGAGAGAGCACATGGGTCTATCTGTTTCTGAGTCTTTGTGCCGCTGTTGAAGAGATTTCCCTCTCATCACACCATAAACGTTATCCTCATGCCAAAAATAACTGACGTGTGAATAACTGTGTGTGCGTTCCTGTGCATGCATGACAAACTAGATGTTTCTGTGTATGTTGCACCCCTCTTGCAGAAAGATGGAAACCTGAGGCGCAATGCCGGGGGTCTCTCTTTGAAGACGCCCCCGCCACACCACCACTTTGCCCATCCTGCCTCCTCCATTCATGCTCATCAAGCAGAAGAAAGGACCGCCGGTTTATGGGCTCATCCCAAATCCTTGCTGGAGGCAGTGGAAGTCGTCCTGTGTTACTATGAAAAGTCAAATCGGCCCCGCATTTGACACAATAACGGAGATGGAGCAGGCGAGAATGGAATTACAGATGCAATATTCACAGGAAAATTACAAGGCTCGGAGCAATTTAATTCCATGGCACTTGGGAATACGTTTCAATATTGCGTTAGGCAAGGAGGTATATTCGATCTTATAGGCACGATGGTACACATGCTGTGCACAGCGCGCGCACATGCACCATGAATGTGGTAATCAGTCCACATTTTGACATTATTAAAGGTATTAAGCACTAATATGCTCAAGCGAGGCTAAGTCAGGCATCGCTGCTGCTGGTTACGTTGAAGATACATTCTTAAGCAAGATTTAATCCACCTGCTTCTGATATGTGCCCAGCTTTACTACATAATTACATTAAGCTTTTTAATAAACACCTGCTTGTTTAACATGACATCAGTAAAACAATGCAATGCATTAATCATATTTCAGTACCCCCGAAATTGATAGAAATAATTAACTCTCTGATGGAGAAATCTGTAACTGTTTGTCCTCTCTCCATATACGAAGGTATGCAACTAACTGATCGATTGTCCGCGAGAAACTAGTTTCCATCCATGTGTATTGATCTTCACTTCTCATATTACACCGTCTCTCTGCTCCTGTCATCTCATGGTCAGTCTGCTGCCTAAGCTGTTTACAACAGGCACTCTGTCAGAAACCTAAGCTGAGAGCGTCTCATAGAAACGAGTTGTGCTTTTCAAATCAATGTTAATTATGTCCAGCGCCCCCAGAAAGAATGTTCAATAACATAAACAACGCCGGTCAGTAATAAGCAACTTGAGAAATAACAGCTTAAAGGAAGTAATATTATATATGGAAACACCAGTATTACTTTCCGAAAATGTCAGAAAACATTAAGGCATGCTATGTTTGTCTCTGTATTAAATGCCAGCATCCCTCCAAGCAGATACGGCTCTCCCAAATGTTTTAAATGCTTGTATTTTCCAAACCGCTTCGTATCAAAGGCTCAGATACTGACAAGACCGATATTAAGCGACACGTTGGCTTGTGTGATACCTACCTATTACTGTATAAAACCCACATTGCTCAACAGCCATTTTGGTTAGCCGCTGAGATGCTAAGTGAGCAGTTAGGATAGGGACAAGTATTTTGACATTAACATTATTACAACGTTCATAGCGATTCCCCAAATGCTTTGCCATGTCTTTTTTTTAGCTATTAGATTTGACAGCAGATAAACATTCTCTTCCAGTGTGATAAAGAAATAATAAAATAAAATAAAAAATGGTCACGTCAATGTCGAGGCAGGTGAATCAATGAAACGCAGCACTAATACCTTATTTTTGTGTTGTAATATGTCAATGCCACTACATCCAAGCTGTAAATATTTATATTCACTCTGTGGTTATTTAAACAACAAGCTACAATATAGCATATCGTGGCTAACATTGCATAACAACATGGCACCATTGTCTTGTGAAAGGAGCAGCTTGACAACAGTGTTAGCTGCCATTTAAATGTACATCTTCCCGCTGTGCATGAGAGAGGCCCACTTCCTTCTCACGACGTGAGGTAGCCGTAGGAGTGACGGCTGTCATGTCCGGGCGACAGGTCAGCGGCTCATCCAGTCAAGCTACAGCCAAGCCCTCCACCACATCAACAAACCTGCAGCCCTGCTCCCCAGGGCCTGGCCCACCATCTGCGCACATCACCCATCTTTGTCTCGGCCCCGGGGGTTCCATTGCGGCCCTAGTTTCCACTTTTCCAAGTGTAAAAAGAGGAAACTGGGTCTCCGCCATCCCTGGAGCGCAGAGCTTACACCGAGTCCCACATTCATCATTTCCAAGGCGGCGGTCACAAGGCAAATGTCTTTGTGTATGTTGCTGTGTGTGTGTGTGTGTGTGTGTGTGTGTGTGTGTGAGAGAGAGAGAGAGACTTCTCCCTACCAGAATTGGCCCTCCTAGGCCCTTCATGCTGGAGGACAGCTTTGTTAAGGGTAATCTAGCCCTGTCAGGCCTCAGCACGCACACACACATACACAGGGAAACACACAGAGAGGTCCAGGGTAAAGCTTCATTACGATCACCAGCTGGAGAGACACCACACTCCATCCATCACTGTGATGTACACACACACACACACACACACACACACACACATGCGTGCACACACACACACACTCATCAAACATACATCTCACACACACACATCACATTCATGCACACACACACACACACACACACAGACATCATATTCATGCACACACACATACACACACATCACACACACACACACACACACACACATCAAACATACATCTCACACACACACATCACATTCATGCACACACACACACACACACACACACACACACAGACATCATATTCATGCACACACACATACACACACATCACACACACACACACAC
>JAODOY010020658.1:7084-49307 GCA_025399855.1 Forbesichthys papilliferus
ACACTATGGGGCCAATAATACTCTGAGCAAACAGCAACTACACTATGGGGCCAATAATACTCTGAGCAAACAGCAACTACACTATGGGGCCAATAATACTCTGAGCAAACAGCAACAACACTGGGTTGGCCCTAACACACAGCTCATGGAGGGCAAAAGCTTCTTCTACAAGATACTCATCTGTCATCCAGGGATCTGTCAGTCATGCAGGCAGCTGTCAATCACCCGGGGTCATAGGGCTGCAACATAAGGTATCAGTAAATGTAGATGGTTTCTGCATTCAAATGCATCTCGTGAACTCGACGCTTTCAGAAAGGTTCTACTTAACGACGTTGTGAATGCCCCAAGATAGGGGGCATTCACATGGACTCTTTTCGTGAACACGGTAAACACGACCCCATTTGAACACAGCATGTGTTGCTAATCTGCCTGCGCATTCTTCTATTTTGGGTTTCTGGCGCTGAAAACACAAGACACGGTGAGTTACACGATGCATTGTGGGAGTAGGAATCCATTCACTTGCCCTCATCCGACCACTGTTGTGTCTGCTAGCACACACGAGCAACACGCAACCTGCTGGGTCCCGCTCCCCGATGAAGGTCCTGAGGTCCTTCACCACAGACGTGAGGTCCTCCAGCACAGCTCGGAGACGTCCTGCCGCAGCAGAGGGCCCCTCCGCCACGTTGCTCAGCAGCGCCACCTCTGCCTGGATCTTCTGGACGTGGGCCGTGATGCTCTGCACCACCTTAGAGGAGTCTACCTCTACTACCTCACCAACAGTGGGCTGTACCTTGACCACCTCAATGGGATGAACATCTACCACAGTTGGCGGTTCCACACAAGGCTGCTCCTCGTGCGCAACAGAAGTGGGCTGGAAGGGCACCTGCAATGTCACGAGGACAGTTGAGCTATACCATTCCACACGTCACTCATATAAATTAGTTTATATGTGTACTATGTAAACAACAAAAGTTTATTGTACCACAGGATTGACCTTCGGTGAGCGGGCGAAACAGTGCCTTATAGCCTTAAATGCTCGCATGAAGGCAGCTTTGACATAGTTTTTTGCCTCATTGGTGAGGTTTCCTAGTTCCTCAATCCATCGCCCAATATGTGTGGTGGGTGGAGTCTTCTAAAAAGAACAAGTGTTGATTTAGAGAAGACAGATTGAGATATATTATTCCTTTTAAACTATAATGTATTTAACATATAAACATGTACTATATGACATGAAGTGAATGGGTTTATGCTGTTTCATGGCTAAAGGTATACATACACATTTTATGACCATCAGATTGTGGACAATGTCCCTCTTAATCCTTTTTTGGAGCCTCTTTGTGAATCTACACATGACAAGAAGAGAACAGTTGCTAGTTAATAGGTTAGAAGGGGAGGTGAGAAACTCATCTTCCCCAAAAAAGTATGCAACATGACAATATAAAATGTATACATTTATATGAGATCATTATTATTAGCAATAGTGAATATTGTGAGATCATCTGCCCCACTGTCATTGACTACTCACTTAATGTTAAAGCCATCCCTGGTGAAGTAGCTGTGCTCCAATAGCTCAGCACATGTAGCCCTTTTACAGGGGTCAACCTGCAGGCATCTCTGTGAAAATATGTTTTAGATAACCGCGTGAACCCCAATGGCCGTTTATCACTACTTTGATATAATGGCTTCTAAAAGCGTTTCCGTAATAGCCATCATCAAGTGTTACATCAAGTGTCAGCTACAATTAGGATAATATATATATATTTTTATACTGCCTATTATGTTTTTTATTATGTAAAGGATGATGAAATAGTGTTTCAAACACATATTTTGATTACGAAGTGCCTTGACTAACATTCAAACTCTTCTGAGTTCAAATAAATACAGAAAATGAACTGAACTACAGCCTTTTATATATTTATTTACTTCTTTATAAGCCCTGAGTTTCATGGGGTGTGCCTTTGTCAATGTATTTCTATATTTGATCATTTCCATCATTTTAGTACCAAGAAAGGGATGATGTTACCATTACTTTTTAGTATGTATTTTTTTTGCGAGGCATTTTAGAGGCAACATTTCTGTTGTCTTGTAGAGCCACTGTAATGCCATACACTGTTCTATTCAGTGTAGTGTCCAGATCATGAGGGGGAAAGCTTTTACCGTGCTGAAGATATTACACAAAATATAAAACTGCTAAATGTGCGGGGCTGCAGACCTTGGGTTTTGGGATACATCTCACTATAGATTGGGATAGGTTTGTGGCCTCTCTCCACCACTACATCTAAACGCAATGCGACATCTATGTGCCAACACGTTATTTACTTTCACGTTTAACCTTCTCTGGGCGGGGCGGGTGTGGGGGCGCACACTTACGTCCACCAGATGAGCTAAAAGAGGGTCTCGTAGCCCATACTTCTCCTGCAGGGAATCATGTGTCTGTGTTGAAGGCAGCAGGAGCAGCGCTCTTCCACCGTAGCGGTTGCAATACCTCAGCTGCTGCGCCACAGTCAGAGGCCCTTTGCAAGACAACAGGGAGGACTTGAACGTCTAACTTAATAAGCTGCAATCCATGGTGGTGAAATGAGCACCTTATGCCACGCATACAACAGAGCTCTTACCAACTTTTCTAACGATCTCCTCCAGCTGCTGGTTGTCTGATTTACTTGATATGAAATACTGCCCATTGGCCATACATAAAATGTTGATCCCAATGGACCACACATCAGCAGCTCTGGTGATCAAATAAATCCGGAAAATTTGAAGCAGGCCACATTCTGACCTCATACTACTCTGTGCGTGCGCACGTATGTGTATACTCACTTGCCATAGTTGGTATCATCCAACAACAGTTCAGGTGCATTGTGGCCCTCTGCACACCTTACGGAACAGGGATGTTCAGGGAGAACTTCTTCGGCTAAGCCAAAGTCTGCCACTTTTAGCACACCTGAATGCGTCACTAGAAAGTTATCCAACTTCAGGTCCAGATGAATGATCTAGAAAAGAAAAACATTTGTTAAATGCTACTACCACTAGATGGCGATGTTTTGAGAGAATGGAACTTAATGGTGGATGAATGCAATTTGCTGGTCTAGTTATTATATAGTTTGATGGGTCTAGGACCTAATGCAATTCATTAATTCGTGAATCATGCTATACGTCAGTGACACTTATATTGAGGAAGGAAAGCTACAGTCAAACAGACCTTTGACCGGGTCAAACAGGCGATCACGTCTGATTTAATACTTTATATATGATTATATAAGAAGTGATGTGATATGCTGGGAGGTCGTTAGTTGTTGCCTACATTTCTATTGTGTATGTAGTTCATTCCTAGCAACAGCTGGAATATGTATTTCCTGAGAATTCTTCTGCTCAGACCCCAACAGCTCAGTTTCAGATCATCAAATACAGTATGGTCGGCAATCTCGAACACGCCATAGAGATAACCATTCTCTTGGAAATGGTCCAGTACCTTCACAACATGATTGTGCTGCATTTCCTGTTGAACACACGATAAACAATGTGTAACAAGCTCAGTCTCATTGATCAATGGATATAAAACATGTAAACACATGGGTGCACAGTAGGGTCTCAATATGTATCACCAAATAATTGGTAACAATGCAAACACTTTTAAGATCTAGATGCTTGATATCAAAACTTTACATATGCTTCTTAGGAAACAAAACAATTACATCAAATATACTATGGCAATCTTAAAACAATTAGATTTAACATGGCATGGCAAAACATTTTAACTTCCATTAACAAATATTTTCTATGATGATACTTTATCTTACATCTCTATCCACGGTCTCTTAGTTGACGTTATGTTGTGTTAGCAAGTTATTGAAGATTGAATGTCAACTAAATTCACACTATATATTGTATAGCCCTGATGTTGTTTGCTTAGGGTAACTTGTATGAAGTTCATGCATGCATACTATTAAAGTATAAAGTTCAAATTGCTTTGAATAAAACTGTCTGCTGTAAGAGTAAGTTAACATACTAGACAAGTTTATCTAACCCTTTGCATCTGGTACTCTCTCTTTAAAGCTGTCAACACACTCATTTCATCGACGTCAAAATGCTTCTTGACAGCGACGACCTTGCCATTTCTCTTGTCCACACATTTCTCGACCATCCCGTAATCACCCACCCCTACAAGTCCTAGAATCTTGTAGTTTTCCATTGGTCCTAATTAAAGCATTGCAAGTAAGAGACATTAGCAATGAGAAACAGCCTGTCTCCTATAGGGACACCCTTTCAAATATTTGTGTTGTGGAATGCTACAGTACCTAACTAAATTCACATAGATTTATTCGTTAACACGTCACCTACTAAATGTATTTATTATTTAATTTATAATATATAATCACGAGAGCAGCGCAAAGTCAAAATCCGTTATGATTTTTTATCATAGGAAATAAAAAAGCATTAAAAACATCTTCTCTCACAAAAACGTGTTCGCTCTGGTTTGCTCAAAAGTTGTGGCGCTGCTGGTGTTGCTGTTACCATGGGCGTGTCCGTAGTCAAGCACAATCCTAAATTCACATCTCGCGAGAAAGGTTACGCGTGTGCGTGTGTGTGTGCATGTGTGTATTATAATTCACATAACACACAAAGTAAGTACATTTGTGTTTCGTAGATTATTTCTTTGCTGTAACGATGCTGCTTGGTAATACATGTAATGCCATTGGAAAGCCTGATTGTTTCCCTTTAAACGATGCCACATTTGTAAGGAACATATATTGCAGTTGTGGGATGAGCAGCAGAGTATGGGAGTAGCGCCAATGAAAAATTTGCCAAATCGTTTTGACAATGCCAAACAGCTTTTATTAACTGTTGACTCTAGTTTGGTGAAGTGAATGGTTGAAGACTGAAGAAACAAGACATTGGCAATGTATTCATTAAACAAACTGAGGCATCAGTAGCCTGCGTGTGGGAGAACCGGTCACAGACCGGGCACTGCCTCCTCATGCTGGTCGCCAGCCTGGTCACACACTGCTGTGGAATGGCATATCATTCGTACGTCAAAGGTCAGCCAACGTGTTGGGCTGGTCACTCTGGCACGAACAGCACACCCAAGATAAAGGTGCTTTAATTGTCACATGCATGTAGCGACATTTGTTCTCTGCATTTAATCCCTCAACGGAGCGGTGCGGTCACTGTGCAGCGCCCGGGGACCAACTCCAAGGTTGAGGCCAGTGGCCAATGGCACTCCACTGGAGGGTGAACCTGATGTTTTTTGGATATTGGGAAAACCGGAGCACCCTGAGGAAGCACACACAGACACGGGGTGATATTATGCAAACTCCATAAGGCCGGGACGAACTAGAGACCTCTTGCTGTGAGGCCACGTGGTGCCCAAGCTGATCCCACAAGCGTTCACAAATGTCCTTCGTTTGTGTAGTTGCCTTTGCATGCATATGCAGGTTGACGTCTCATTTTTAATCCGTATAGGGTTTAATATGGAGTTGGCCCACCTTTTGCAGCTATAACAGCTTCAAGTCTTCTGGGAAGGCTGTCCACAAGGTTTAGGAGTGTGTTCATTGGAACATGACAACATACCGTCACTGCTCTCTAGTCTCCAGTGGCAGCATGCTTTACACCACTGCAGCCGACGCTTTGCATCGTACTTGGTGATGGAAGGCTGTGGAAACCCATTCCATTAAGCTCTCTGCATCTTTATGTGCCACACCTGTGAGGTGGATAGATTATCTTGGCAAAGGAGAAGTATTCACTTACACAGATTTGTAAACAATATTTGAGAGATAGTCTTTTGGTGTACATGGAGAAAGTATAAAAGTGACAATAGTCTGTTTTAAGATACCCTGTATGCAGTCATGCGGGTGTAGCTCTTGCGGTGACTCCTGGCCTTTAGTGCAGCTCATGAGTGGTGGGGAAAAACAAGTGTTGAATTAATGTTTATGTATAGTGCGGAGTGTGTATATATATATATATACACATACATATATATATATACACACATATGTATACATACGTATACATACATACGTACGTACGTACTTATTTTTATATACATTTTGTAAAATCACGCATTTATTTTCACAATTCATCCATTTATGTTGAAAATTACTTTATTTGAATGATTCAACAACTGGTAGGTTATGACCTGACAAAATAAAACTTGCAAACAGTGAAAATGTTTATTCAGGAAAGTCATTAACAAAACACAATTGTAGAACTTGTATTCCTCTTTCAGAACTAACGTTTGAAAATGTTTTGCTCTAAAAAGAAAAGAAAAAAAGTAATGTTTAAAATAAAAATTAGCATCTATTCTTATAAAAACGATTTGTAACGAAAGTATGGTCATCGAAACAAGAGGGAACCTTTAAGCAAACCGTAGACAAAATGTCACCTCAAACCCTCTGGACAGGTGACCTTTTCCCCACCGCCGATCCAGACGGCTCGAGGAGGGAGCGGCGGTAAGATGTGTGTTTGTGCGTGCGTGTGTGTGTGTGTGTGCGTTGGTGCGCATGCATGAGCTCAATGCCCCCCCGACTTGCGCCCAGCCCAGGACCGGGACCAGGAGCGTGAGCGGGACCGGGACCTTGACGTGGAGCGGGACCTTGTGCGGGAGCGGGAACGCGACCGTGAGCGCGAGCGCAGCGCGTGGTCGCGGGGGTCGTGGGCGGAAGAGGCGGCGGCAGCTGCGGCAGCAGCAGCGGTGGCGGCGGCAGCAGGGTCTCGGGGGCTGGCGGATTTGGAGCGGGACGGAGACCTCCCCCTCGACACTCTGCGTGGTCTCTGCTTGTGCCTGAAAGGTCAGAACAGGGGGGTTGTTTCAGGTTTAATGGAGGTTATTTGAAGGGTAATGGGGTTATTGAACAGGCAGAACAGCCCCCAATCTGACTCAGCCCCAGTTTGCATACATCACAATAATATTTTACCAGAAAGAAAAGAGATGAAGACATGAACATTGTAAAACGCAGAGGTTGTCAAGCCAGGTGAAGATGGCAAGTATATTTTTTGTTATAGCGCTCAACAGTGACCGCCCACGGTTTGGGAGTCAGAAGTAAGTAGTTAGTAGTAGATTTATCATATTGTGTATATTATACCATTACAATAGAATAATACAATAATTTTCATATTACTTATACTTGTAACAAACAATTGTACTTTAAAGCGCTAGCGATACTCACTATACCATCGATTCACAACCTTGTAGCCGGTTGGCTTGGTTCAAAGCTTAAAGCACCTTAACTTAACACTTTAAAAATATATAAGGATTTCTAAAAAAGTAAATGGAGAAAATGAATGGGAAATGTACTTCCTGCGGAACCACGCTGTTCTGCTCTATACACCCTTGTACTAAACTAGACTTCACTAAATAGTTTACCACCCCCTGCTGGAGAGATAAAGCAATGCATAGTTGCAGATAACTGGTTTAATTTCTGTATCTGTTTGTCCACCTCTGGCCATAAATATGAAATGTGAGGTTTCATATAGCAATCGGTATATTTATGTATGTACATACATATAAACACTGAAGCCCAGCTTTAGTTAAAAATAGTGGGAATCGCAGAGTAACTCACAATAACAATGGTATGATACAGCTATTCTAAGATACCAATATATTGCAAGACAATCATATCGATATCTTTGTAATGCAATTAGTTATACCCTATAAAAGCAAAAAGCAATAATGCAGTATTGACTATTACTTAATATTATTAAGTAGTGTTTTCTGCACATAAACATGTGATTCAATTTACAGTGTTGCATTCTCGAGAATGCATAATAATACAATTGTGTTTAAACAATTATCTGACTGTTGACTGACTACCCATATGTTTCTTATGAATGGTGACAGATTTAGATCTAATAGTAATACTTTTTTCAAAACTTATCTTTTAGTAGGTTCTTGCATGGATACATTTGTATTAAGATACAATTGAAACACATCACATTCATTAACCATTTTAGTAAATATATTTACATAATCAATTTAAAATAAATATGCTACATTTGATCCATTAAATAATTCACGCCCACTACAATGTCAATTCATGATATCTCCATCGCTTATGTAAAACAGTTTAAAAGAACAATGTGAACAGAAGCCTTACCTATCAGCCTCTCGACTTCTGCTCCTTCTGTTTTCATACAAGCGTCCACGAGATCTAGAGTGAGGAATTAATTAAATCTCTGCAAGAGTTCATCTGCACAGGAAATACTACAGTGGGGTACAATTGACACATCCTACGCCCCACCCCCCTTAAGTTACTGTAACTCAGACAAAACACCATAGCAGCAGAGAATATAATTTAACAGGTTCCTAAGGACGGGGCGGAACAGGATGACATTTTACCCTGTATGCAGACCGGAACAACCCTCCTTATAAGTCATTGAGGAGGTACAGCGATTTGAACATAGTATTGCCAATTATTTATCTCTGCGGGCGATAATGGGTCAATGTAAAGCCACAATGGTATTTCTGCAGCAAACAGTTTTGAGATAAATTAACTTTGTTTCAGGGCATGCATGGTACATTTTGCTGTCTGGGCGCCTCTTACGTCAAGCATCAACAGCAAAATGCTGTTGGTGACACACCCACTTCCAGAAATGTTCAATTTTTAAGCTCCATTGAAATGCATTGCAATCTGTGCGTTTACATTGACGTTAAGTATCCTGGTTATGATCGGGTTTATAAGTATTCAGTTTCATTTAATGCGCATGTAAACACCATATCCCGATTTCCGAAACCCTGAAGCCCATATCCAGGTTTTGCTAGGTGGATTACTCCAAAAAAAAGAAAACCGAAACATGTTTACTTTTCTCTACTGCTCGCGTCTCCCAATGAATGCGCTAATAAATGGCCTCATCATTATCAATATTACAGTGAAGAGTATGGCTAACGCAGCTACAGAAATGGCAGGTGTGGCAGATCGCTTGGTTTTGTGAACGTATGCCTGCGTAAATAGAACGCTAAATAGTAAGCGGGATACTGTATATCATGTATATGAGGATATGAGTAACCTTATTTCTCTGTGGTCATATAAAGCCCACATCCCGAATATGCCTCATAACCGGGATACTCCAAGTCCATGTAAACACACTGAACGACCCATCTTTCTAGAAACTTTAATAGTAGGCTACAACAGGAAAACAGCTAATTGAAGAAGGTTCTGTCGGGTTCCAAATTTGCTCAACTGGTATTGGAGGGCAGAGGAAAAAGGGGCGGGGCTTACGATTCATCAATTAAGAGGAAAATCGCTTGATAACAGAGTACTGCGCATGTGAACGTGTGCATCTGGGATATGTTCACTTCAATATAAAATCAACGCCACAATATGGGAGACCACTCACTCTCTCGGACTCCCAGAACGTCTATGGCGTCGTTCGTACGAGGGGCTGCGTGATCGGTATCGCCCATAGCTGCGGCTGCGGGAGCGACGCCGGTCGCGGTCGCCGTCGTCGTAACGCGAGGACCGGCCGGGAGACCTCCGTTCCTTGGACTTCATCTGACCTGGGGCTGTGGTGCACACCAGCAGAATGAAGGTGGTGGGGAAGGCGGGGTGGGGGGGGGGGAGAGAGAGAGAGAAAATACAATGAAGACACTTCCACGTTACTTAACACTCTGGACCCTAACCCCTAATTTGCACCGGACGCATTTCTGTTCTGAGCTCTTTTCAATGCGTTTCAAGTGAACCACCGAAGCGTCTCAGGAGCAGTTCTGCTAGAAATAGGCGGCAGTTCTCATTTTGACAGGGACGCTTCTGAAAGCGACCAACTGCCAATCATCAATATTTGATTATTCGGGTATTCGTTCGTTGGGTGTGTATTCGTTTCCACATTATGCATGCCTGATTTCGCATTAATCCCTACTGTCTCCATATAAACCCACATGTTGAAATGTTTTTACCTGCCATACACTCTGTCATATGCACAATTGATTGCAATTGTCTCTGTAAGAAGAGAGTGAGGATATTCATTCAACACTACTATTGGCTAATACAGGAGGTACATGCTATTTGATAGCCCTGACTGGCTCAATTGACGTGTCAATCAAAGTGGCCATTTTGAGAGCATGGCTATGTTTACATGTGTGCTCACTGAAGCTAGGAATAGAAGATTACTTCGGTTATACTTAATCATAGTTTTGAGTGTTTAAAATTGTGTTTGAGCCCCAGACACAACTCATAATTTCGGTTTGGTTTGTTGCTATGGAAACTCAGTGAAAACGATTGGACCACCAGCAGGGTATGCTGCAAACAAACAGGGTTTCCAGACAGGGTTTTTAATAACATCTTCAAATGTATACATTTTACAATTCAAGTAAAGTCAAACAGTTTAATGCATGTTTGCCCTAAAAGCAAATGAGATGGCATGGACCCCAGGGAATCACTGGTATAGCTAGTCCTATACGGAGCGACACTGAAACTTTGGTGGTGGTGTACACAATTATGCTCTCAGGTACTGAATATGAAATGACGATACTTACTCTTTCGGTCACCTTGAGCGAACTGGATTTCAATCTGCCGCCCGCACACCCATTTCCTGTCAAGGCTGTGAAGAGCGTCCTCTGCGTCACGGATGTCTTCAAACGTGGCAGGCTGTTAAGGCTTTGAACCAGTGAGGCCACACAAAACTCAGTAGCACACTCCTCAATTTACAGAGAAACACTTGTGGTAGAAACCAGGATTACAAGGACATCGCTTTGGCTCGACGCTCAAGCATTCTTCTCCCCCACCTAGGGTGCTGAATGGCTTATATTCCTCTGTACCCACACACCTCCCCTACAGAGTTCACATTCCCTCCACCCCTCCCTCCATTGTTGTGGAGAATGCACTACATCAACATGGAAACAGACAAACATGGACACATTTTCTCTGAAAGGTGAAGAGAGACAGCTATGTTGTTGAGTCTGCTATAATAGGAACTCAAGAGACGGGTGACCTTCACGCATGCGACTGCTTCACTTACAAAAGCATGTAATGGTCGTATTTGGGACAACGGTGTGCAGGATATCAGTTAAAACTGTACCTTGAGCTGCATTGGATGAGAGTTCAAACAGAGCCAACGTATCATGTAGGACAGGGAGTTTGGCAGTATCTTATTATCAGAGCCAAAGGGACAGCGATATGATTCGATCATCTATATTGATTCATTTTCTACAATATATTCATAATGAGAATTTCTACATTACGTTATCGCTGCGAAGTTACAATACATAAATTACGTCTCAGAAATGCAAACAAAATGCACATCCAGGTGCACTTTATTGAATTTGCAGACATGGTAGCAGAAAATGACACTTACATTTATCTGCAAAAATTATGTCCAAACAAATTAATTGTCTCAATTGAATTAATAGCGTGTATTTGTTGATTAAACCATGAAAATGATTACGGACATATTTGGAATTTCAAATTAGAGGATTCCCTTGGGAGGATACAAAAGGAATTCAGGCTGGTTACCTTAACCATGCTTGTCTTTGAGCTTCATCTTGAGCTTTACACTTTATGACTTCCCGAGAGACTTGGGAGCCTTTTCCTCTTAACCTCCCACTTTGTCGGCATATCCAAGCCTCGAGAGTCCGCGCTCTTTCCTCTCTTTCTCTCTCTCTCTCTCTCCTCTTCGCGCTTTACATTTTTCTTTCTTTTGAATCTTTTCCCTTTGCTACGGCTCTTGGACTCTGACATCCTGAGGGTCTTTGTGACTTGTCTTTATGGCTATTCTATAAGGGTCTTTGTAACTCTCTCTTTCTCTCTCTGTCTCTCTCTGCAACAACAGAGAAATTCGTGTTAGATTGATAGTAGTTGAACAATCTCACACGGAAAGGATATTGAATGTATGCAAATCCTCTTGCCCGACGTGTATGGAAGTCAAGCGGGATGTAGACGTCTACTATTGGCCCATAGCGGCCAAACTCATGGCGTAAATCCTCAGGCCTGGACATCATAAATAGAAGTGTGACTTAACTAAAGAGGGTCAATCGTACGCTCAACCTACTTCGATGAAAGAGACATTTATGAATGCATTAAAATGTGCTGCGCTCAACTTTAAGCGCAATACAGAATGAAAGCCAAACATCACGACACATAGGGATGCACCGATAGATCGTAATCGGCCGATTTCCACTCAAAATACGAGATCGGTGGTAGTCCGATTTTCCTTTGTAATGGCAGGTATGGAAAACAAATCTTTTGTCAATTAAATCAATCTAATTATATCGGGCATTAGTGAAAGATATTAAATCTGTTTGTAGAGCTTGTCAACGTGTTAATATTTCAGTAATATATGGATATCCCCTACTAATTTATCAAAGAAAAGCATCGTAAAATGTATTCAGTTTATTCATATTTTATGATTTAATTGTTATACTTTACAAAACACATTTTTGAGCACAACAATCAATTAGCCATGATTGTTTTGTTTACATATATGTGGAGAACTTGCAGGTAGAGTGAAACATTTGCTCACAGTGAGTACAAATGTTTCGGGAGCAATGAATTATCTTAAATGTATTAATATATATTTAAAAAAAACTATGAAATCGGTATCGGTAGATTTTGCAGACTGAAAATTGGCAATCGGTATCGGATCGGTGCATCCCTAATTATACAGTTATAAATTCAATAGGAATGAATATTAACCTATCATTCTACACATCTCCATATACAGTATCTCACAAAAGTGAATACACCCCTCACATATTTGCAAATATGTGAGCATATCTTTTCATGTGACAACAATGAAGAAATGACACTTTTCTGCAATGTAAAGTAGTAATTGTACAGCTTGTAGAACAGTGTAAATTTGATGTCTCCTCGAAATAACACAACACAGAGCCATTAATGTCTAAACCGCTGGCAACAAAAGTGTATGTATAGTATAGCATCAGAGATCAATTGCATATATACAGTGTATTTGAATAATACATTGTTTTGTAGTAATGTATATGGATGTAGCCACACCTCAGACTAGCTTGCTCTACTCCTCATAACATTGACTATTGGGACACTTATATTTGACCTCTGAGCATGGTGCAGATAACCTGACATGCCAGAGGAATTGTTGTCACAAGTCCATCTGGGAAGCCGCATTGAAACTGTTTGTGAATGGCTGTAATTTCAAAAAAATACTTGGCAGTTCACTGGATGAACAATCTGGTCATTTTCGCTGTCCTATGGTCAGCACACCTAAACCACACCTGTATATTTCACAGTTAGTGTAGGTTAACCAAATCTCAATAACCCCGGCATTGTGTCCTCTTGCTAGGCCACCGGGCACCCAGCAATGCCTATCCCTGCCTGAGACAAATAAACTCGAGGGGCTGGTTTTACAGTCACGGATTAAGCCTAAAAAATAAATCTCAATTTAAATAAAGTTCTTATTTTAGAATGGTTAAATACATTATGTCTGTGAAACTGGCCCAATGAAGTTTTTTTTTTACACTTTTTGTAAATTCAGATTTCTTCCACTGCACCTTCCAAAACGTATTTACAGTCAACATTACTGCTTTATATATCCTACACGTTATAATGATGCTGATATTTCTTCAAAAAAAAAAAAAAAAAAGTATTACGGTATCCTCTTAGGTCTGTACATCACAAGCACCGTTAACTTAGTTCAAGTTATAAATCTATTGAACTCTGATTTAGGTTACTCCGTATCTACTAGATACGTTGTTAGAATTAGATTATTAATGGATGTACTGTAATAATATTACGTATTAACGTTTTAGGCAACGGTAATTGTATGGAATGGAGACATTTTGAATAATTGAACAGCAACCATATTACGGTACCGTAGATTGCAGCATGGCACAAAAGAATAAAACAATATATCTCCGTAATATTGGATGCCACTCTAAAGTTTATTTATTTAGAGCATCCGTGATTATCATCAGTTTTAAAAACTTTATTTCGATCACAATTATATTTTTTTTTTGGGGGGAGGATTTGCTAGTCTGTCTACAGAATAAGTGTTTAATCCGTAAAGATATATAAATGATATCTTGCAATAATAGATTAGGCACGTTTACAATAGTTAAATGTTGCGTTATTGAAATGTAAACCCCAATATATCGTAGTTTGATTTTAATCGAGCGTGGTGCCACGCCAACCAAGGTAGCTAATCCGCTATTTACTTAAAGCTAACATAGCTAGTTAGCATTTAACGGAACGTGCTAACAAGTACGAGTTGACTCACCTGGATTCATCAGATATGTTTCTGACGAACAGTGAAGTACTTGGTGGCCTCATATATCTGGCCATTAGTGTCAAAGATATATATCACTTGAAAATTAGTCGATGTTAACAATTTGTTCTAGAAGAAAAAGCAACGGCGAACAGGACCTACAGCGCCTGCGCAGTCATAAAGAAAGCGCGTTTTCTTGAGTCTTGGGAAATACTACAGCGCCTCCTAATGTAGACTGACCACAATGCCGTCTGTTCCAGGCCCCAGCCACCAGTATGGCTAGTGAGTTGGTTTTGTCCCCAAGTGGATTTCTTTTCCATAACACTGTAGCACATACAAAATGAACAGTAGACAATGTGATAATGACTAATTTTATTAATTATCACGAATTTGAAGAAATACATAGAATACGTTTTAGTAAAATTTGGTCCTAAGAGATCACATCTGTCCTTTTAGAGCAGCGATTATCAGATGCGTTTGCTTCTCCTGGTGTAAGTGGCAGTACCCAAGGTGAATGTCTGAAGTAGGGAGCAAAGAGAACATACACACACGCACACACACACACACACACACAATAAACACTAACTACATCTGTGCAAGGACAACTGTTACATTTTTACAGAATACATACCCAGTCCTGTTTATTGTAGTAAATAAATACATTTGCACCCTCACAATTTTCAGTACTATTGTTTGTTTACACTTTGGCTACAGTAAAGCCTGCATTTGTTTTGACTATCTTTTGACTCTGATCTCTTCAATTGAGCAATTGAATATGATTTTAAAATTTCACTCCCAATTTCAGCCTTACCAATTACCCAGGGAAGTAGTCACGTCTCTCACCTCAACCAGGTCTTCGCCTTGGATCTCCTGCGTTGAGGTGAACTTCTCAGTTTCAGTGAAAAGCTTCCCATTCTCCTCTCTGACGGTGCACTGACCTCAACCACAACATGATGTCATTAGCACGTCCACACTAAGGGTGAGATTTACTCTTGTCCTGTATTTTTTATATTGAAAATAACATGCGGGTATACTGTCAACCCATTTCAGAAACCTAACTATTGTCCAATCCCATACACAATATTGTATTTATGTAAAATATGACATTTTCAATCAGTGCCGGTATATGGTACAACAATTCACCTTGAACTTTCTCCCATCAAGGGCAGTGATTTCCGTCTCCTTCCCAATGGTGAAGGAATTGACATTGGTACGGAGGGGAGTCTTTGTTCTGATGGTGAAGTCTTCACCTTTTTGTTCTATCACAATCACTGGTTTGACATCCTTCCTCATTTTAATCATCATTTCAGGTACATCTTGAAAGATTATTAAAATAAGTCAACGTTAATCATAGGAAATGTTGTGATGTAATTTCAACAGTATTTGAATATATTCTCACCCATTGCTTTGAGGAACGCCTCAAGATTTTCTTCTGAATATATTTTCCAGGTGCCATTAAAGTCCATCCTTGCGTGATCTGTGCCTGTTATGTTATTCGCCTGAGGAAATGTTTTGTTCTCGTTACTGTAATCCCTCCACACATCGTTGGTTGGCATGCTGGGGACTTTTTAAGTCCCTGTTGTCTAAACTGTAATTTCCAGTGACAACCAGAACAAATCAATGTCCAATTAATCTCCAACCACGTTGTATTGCATTGTCATATTGGTCAAATAAAATATAGAATTTGCTGACGAGGTTTTAATGTTGTGTGCATGTATAAAAGCATGCGCTGCGATGCTAATGCATCTCTCTAAGGTATTGTGTGCTCTTACATCTCCAATGTTCTGTTGGCAATGTAGCTGTCAGGAGATCTCAATGGACGTTTCTTTAAAAATATATTTAATTGTTTTTCTTGCTAAAAATCAGAACAAAGATTGACAATGTCATGGTTTTATTGCATACACACAAATTAAAGCTTTCCTTCACTTTACAAATATCTTACCGACTCAGTTCAACAGAATATATATTTCTGATATAAAAATATGTGACTTGGCACAACAAAGCAATACGTTTCAAGGCAAATGTGTGAGCAGCAAAAGCTGAAGTATATCCAATACTGCCCACAAAAGGCCTTTTGGGAGTGACTCATCTGATATTGGCCACAGGAACCGGTTCATTTAGACTTACCTACAAAATGTGTGCTCATAATATAAACCTGCTTGGCGTGGTGACTAGGTGACTAGCATGGTTTCTGTGACAGGTGTGAGTCAACATATCCCTGAGAAAAACACATTCGGCGTTCATGCTGCTGTTAAGTTACAATTAGAAACATGTGCAGTTTGTTTACAGATATGAGTAAACTGCATTAATATTAGCATATGAAAACAACATTTTGCTATTTTTCTACATTTTGGAACCAGGTAATCAGGGTGGGGGACATTTGGAAGCCGTTGCCAGTGATGGTGTTAACATAAAAAAAAAAAAGTGGTTCCTCCAAGAAAGTTAAAAGCAACAATTATATGTGAGTATTATCTTGTTAATGAAGGGATGTTGAACCTTAAGACGTTTAGCGTGATACAATCTGTGGGCCATATTTTTTTCTTTATCCTCCAATGGCTTATCTGTCTATTGTTACAGTACATTGTTACATCCTCCAGTTACCTCAATTGTTGTAATTGTTGCAGTGTTTAACTGAAGATGTATTCACGTTTTCATGCGTGAGTGTCATTGTGAGGACTGCATTTTGAGGTATGGAGGCTTACAGAAGTCTGGAAGTCTCTGATTTAGCTTAGTTCAGTATCCCCATGACCCATTATGCTCAGATAGCTCTTCACGTTAAGGAATGCAGCATAACAATAACAAAATTAAATATTTGTTATGCATGCGCCGCGTGATACGTTTCATGATAAAAAATATTAACTTAATGAGAATTAGGAAAAAAACTATATAAAGCAAAAGCAGTTACATCATATCACACAAAATATGAAATGTGATGAAATATGAAAACCCATATAAACCATAATCATTGAGCGTTACTGTGACACCCACTCAGGTTATGGCATCATCTTTCTTTGAACGCATGATTTATAAGAGGAGACATCGAAAGAAAGGAACATTTTGGTTTTTGCCCCCCTTCATGATCCCTTCAAACTTTCCAGTCCTTCGAAGACGTATGCTTCGGCGCCGTCGTCACGACATAAAGGGGTCGTCCTCTTCCTCGCCCTTATTTGGACCGGGGTCACTAAGGCAGCGCGACAGTGTCACCTGGTCTGAGTCCTCCCGGCTCTCCGGCTCCTTGTCGCCTCCCCGGGGCGGGGCTCCTTCTGCGGGCCCAGCCTGGGGTCTGGCTGGCCGCGGGGCGCTGCCTTCGTCCAGCAGGCTGACGCCCCCGGGGGGGAACCTGGGGCCTCGGCTGGAGGCCTCGCTGGGAGTGAAAGTGTACTCCTGGTGGTCTACAGACATGCAGCATTGCGGGGGTGCAGACGGACACATTAATTAAAGGAAGCGCTGGGGTGTTTCAGTGCAGTGTGTGTGTGTGTGTGGTCTCAGCCTCCTCCGTCCATCAGCACTACACATTAGAGTTTTTTATTTAACCTGGGCTGGCTGATTGAGAACAAATTCTCATTTACAACGGCAACCTGGCCAAGACAAAGTGTAAATGTACAGGACAGCATACCTTGCACACAGAACACACAAAGTCCAAAAATACTAAGTTAAATATGTGCTACACTGTGCTACAAGTGTAGCACAGTCTATATTCTCATAGGGGCAGCTGTGCTGAATGTTCGATTGTGAATGATTACATAGACACCCATGTACACATGTCAGCGCTTTCAGGAAGTGAGGTGGTATTTAGGTTTTTACTTTAGTTCAGTTCAGTTGGCCCTTAGCATTAAATGGAGGTTAAAAATTAAGTAAAAGTTTACGGCAGTTGATGTAGTGTCTAGTGAGGTGGGAAAGTCTCAATGGACGGCTTCTGGTGTGTCAGGTTAGGGAAAGCTAAAAGTTCTGTATAACTGACCTGATTCAAAGCGGACCCTCTTCACTGGGGTTGTTTCCCGGCGGTTAGCCGGAACCGTGAGGTAGTGACTCATCTGTAGGTGTCAACCCAAAAGTACAACGTCAGTACAATGCACCTTAGTGGATCAGTGTCATTCATGGAGCCGACCATTTAAAAAAAATAAATAACTTAGATGGAATAAACGTCCAAAAGACACAACTCCAAAATCACGTTTAAATGCAGCCTTAAGACATTTACGTTCATTATTACTTTCTGCTCAACTGCAAACCTTGACACAATTTTTAATATAGCTATTCTGCAAAACGTTTTTTATTAAGATTTTTTATTGAACTATTTTATTGTTATTCTTTAATTTAAATGTTATTGTATGCATTTTATATGAATCTTTTATATTATATCATTAAATATGCCCCGTGTATGAAATATGCAATATAAGTAAAGTGACTTGCCTGGCCTTAGTTTAATAATAAAAAAACAACCAACCAATTATAAACCCGAACACCATAACCAGGTTGGGTGTGCGAGGCGTGGGAATGGTGTTTAGCTGTGAGCTCGTACCCGCTCCATCTCAACTCGTTGTTTCCTAAAGCGAATCTCGCTCACGTCTTCCTCCAACGGGTCTCTCATCAGGTCATGCCTGCTGTAGGACCGTAGCTGAAGGTCACAAGGGAGCAACAGTCATGTGGAGCCTCAGGGAGACCTTGTTTAGGTGGGTGGGGGAAGAGGGTGGGGAGGACTGCCTAGTAGTCTGAGTGCTCCACACCTAGCAGTGGAGTCCATCCCTGGTGTTGGCCTAGCTGCAAGCAAGGTGCCTAACTCCTTGTATTCACACTGGAGTTTACATAAAGACTGTGTGAGTGTGTGTATGTGTATATGTGTATATGTGTATATGTATGTATGTATGTATCTATGTATATATATCTCAAACATAGGTAATGTTGTTATACATGCTGTTCATCACCTAGGGCTGGGGGATATACCGGTAAATAGGACTTTTTTAAAAGATTAGACAATATCGATATAGTTATATTATGAAATAATATTTTATAGAAAATACCGATATATATCGTGTATCGGTATTCAACCTAAATTTAGATCTGGATATAATTTTTGGTCCATATCGCCCAGCCCTATCATCACTTACTGCTTGTATGGAAAGGCTGGCTGGTGAGCTATACATCTCCATAAATGTCATATAATAACAACAATTAGATTGTTAATCAAGTGTTTCAAATAAGTGCTTACCCTTTGTCTGGTTCGCTGCATATTGGCCCTGAGAATCCTCCGGATTTCTTCTTCTCTTTCTTTGGATACCTTGGATGTTTCTCTCATTACCACCGTGGTCTTGGGCTGGATGTTTCTATGGAAACAAGACACACACAATGCTTTACTGCAAGAAAATACTGCAGTAACAGCAATATATGAACAACCAACCTTAAATAAGCAGCATTACTAAGACACTGTTACTAAAACAGCATTATTAAAACAGTGTTACTAAAACAGCATTATTAAAACAGTGTTACTAAAACAGCATTATTAAAACAGTGTTACTAAAACATCGTTACAAAAGTGGAATTACTAAAACACTGTTAATAAAACAGAGTTATTAAAACAGCGCTACTAAAACAGCAGTATTATAACAGCTTTACTAAAACACTGTTACTAAAACACTGTTACTAAAACAAAGTTACAAAATCAGCACAAGCAGCGTTATAAAACAACGTTACATACTGCATGGAGACCGTGGCCAGAGCAGGCAGCTTGGCCGAGCTTCCGCTCTCCAACATCATGATGGCCTGCTTCATCTCCAGCTTGTTGTAGAAAGAGATGAGCCGGGGCTCGGAGGAGCGCTCGCCTGCAATCAACCACTTCTTCACGTAGGTCTTGTTGAATCGGCTGAGCCTGCAGATGTGTGGGAGGTCCTCAGTGATTGATATTATGCACATGCACACATACGTACTCTAGGGGTCGCTATAAGAAAGCAGCATGGGCTAGGTAATGATTCACCGTAAGGATTACTTTACCACAGGAAGATGGAGCAATGCGTTTGATTGAACAGAGGCTTGTGTGCAGTATAGCCTGGGATCTAACAGGGGTCGCAAACCACGACCAACTGCTTTATTAATTTAGCATATTTAGCATGACAAATATGTAAAAACATTAGAGCTGTATGGATGATAAACTAAACTATATAAATGACAACGTGTCAATAGTCAATTTGCTTGGACTGCGAACAATAAATGCCAAAGCCTCCTAGAAAATACAATTTCCTATTATCAAAAAGGTTAACACACTGTATGTGAAGACAAGCGTGGTTAATACATTTCACAGTGAAGACACAGAGGCAGAGAACATTAGTGGTGGTTGTGTGTTCTCATCTCATCTAATAATATCAATAATAATAATAATAATAATCACTTTTCATTCAGAATTGCAGCACAATCGTGCGTAATAAAATACAGCAATACAGAAAAGCAACGTTAATAAATATGGTTAAAGCTAATATAACCTATAGCTTGCTTACTAGCAATACATTGCACAGTATTTCTCCCGGTGAGCATTACAGTGAACTGGTGTGCAGCAACACAGCGGCGGGAACCTACTTGTCTTTCCAGTGATGTTGTCCATAGTGTCCACAGACATCTTCTATCCCCGTCAGCAGGTGGTCCAGGAACTGGGAGGAAGACCAAACAAAGGCCAGGCTTGGTGAGTACGAGCAAAGTGAGGAGAGGAGGAGAGAGCTTGGCGTCGTCGGCCCGGCAACACACACCCCTCACCTGCGTGTGAATCTCCTCGTTGATGGAGCGCTTGCTCTCCTCCTTCCTCTTGACAGCCAGCAGGTCCACCAGAGGCCGGATCGTCATGCCCTGACCACAGAACAGGGATCATCCATTACTGGGACATACACACTGGCCGGGTGGGTTCGCGCACAGGACGGAGCCTAACATTCAAAAGCAGCCAGTGTTCAAGAGGTGTTTTCTACAGTAGTGATCATTCGAAATCTTAATGAGCATTAATGAGCTGGACTTACTTAACATCCAAACGTTTGTGACGCTGGATAAAAAAAAACAACAAAACAAAAAAAACAGTAGCATAGTCACAAGCTTGGAGTTAAGGTGAGGGAGGGGTTGCTCGCCTCCTTGAAAACATCAAAAGAACATTCTCTCTGCGAAATAGCTGCAAAAAAAATGATCCGATTGCCCTTTCAACACGCGCATTAGCAATCGATGCTAGCTAACATCTCACCTGTACGAAGACAGTGAAGAAGATGACCGTTATGATGGCAGTGAGGAACATGGTCTTCATCTTGTGGCCCTTCAGCAGGAAGCCAAGGGAAAAGGCGATTGCCCCTCGCAGGCCACCGTAGGCTACGATGAACTGGTCCTTCTTGGTCAGCTTAATGATGCGGAACTTATTTATGACGAAGGTCAGGCCAATCACCCCTGACAACAACAAACCGATATTTGTGTATTATTAATTATACCAAAGATATTAGAATGCTTAACAAAAATTAAGCATCTCTATTGACCAGATATCGGTGTCTATTCGACAAATCCAACTGGGGAGCCGTCCACTGAAACGGATTCAAGAGGGCAGGCTCTTTCAAAAAAACACTTTTTATAATATTGGATGAACCAGTGAACCAGCAGTCTGTTGTTATCCACTCTTACAGTAGAAAAGTCACGAGAAGCGTGGAAACATATTTTCCATTAAGAAAAGCATTTTCTCTTCTAATAAATTCTTATATAAAACCAATGCTTGTATTATCTCTAGGTGTTTTTAAATTGAGTTGTTTCCAGGTCGCCCAAGTCACACCTAAACCACGCCCGTAGCTAAACTAGGACGCTGATTGTGAACACACTAGGTTTACTGGCCTGAATCAACTCACAAAGTGAAACTGGAAGTTCGCAAGAACAGAATGATTGTACGCAGCATCCAGACAGCTAAATATATCATGCATGACCTGAAACAAACCTACTTTGGCCCCAACATTGACCGTGGACTTCTTGGATTTATCTCCATATAGCCATTGACGTCAATTATGTAAAAACATTTAAATATGACATTATCCATGTCCCGGTGACCATTGAAAGGCAGTTATGCCTATCTTCTATTCATTTAGATACCATTCCTAATAACTGCCCAAAGGCATTAACCAAGATGGCTGCTTACAAGGACTGTGAGCTAACCAAGATAGCTGCCTAAAAGGACTGTGACCTAACCAAGATGACTGCCTACAAGGACTGTGACCTAGCCAAGATGGCTGCCTACAAGGACTGTGACCTAGCCAAGCTGGCTTCCTACAAGAACTGTGACCTAACCAAGATGGCTGCCTACAAGAACTGTGACCTAACCAAGATGGCTGCCTACAAGGACTTTGACCTAAACAAGATGGCTGTCTACAAGGACTGTGACGTAGCCAAGATGGCTGCCTACAAGGACTGTGACCACACCCACCCAGCACTCGTGACACGAGACAGAGGACCACGGTGAGGACCACGAAGGTCCAGTTCCAGGTGTGGGGGCCAACGACCGTGGACACGCCCAGGAAGATGAAGATGAGCGTTTCGCTCACGCTGCTCCACATCTTCAGGAAATACTTGATGGTGGTGTAGGACTTGTGGGATATGTTGGCCTCCACGTAGGGCCGCATCACTACGCCACATGCTATTATCCTGCAGGGGGCAGTGTGGTGTTAGTAGTTAGTAGTTACAGTAGAATTGACCATCCCAAGCCACGCCCCTTTCTGACCTGTCTTCCAGTTGTCAACAACTGTCTCTTTTGCTGTTATAGCTTCCTATGCTGTTTTGTCCAACCCACAGCCATGGAAAGAACAGTTATGCCATCTCCGTTTACTCCAATGGATCGTGTTTTCACAGCAATGGTGGATTGTGGAGCCTCAAAATTGTTCCCGGAAGTTTGCCTAAATACTAAAATTACCATTTACATTTTATCTTAAATGTAAATCAGTGCATTAATGGACTACCTAAAAATGTAGTTTATATATATATATATATATATATATAAAAAAAAAACGCCCACCAAGCACTTCCAGGAACTATTATGCCATAGGTTTAGCCTCTCCATGAACCATGTGACCGTTGACAATTTCGAACCTCAGTTAAAATGCTGTAGACATTCGTCATCAGTGAGTCTATTGCTTTGAAAATATGTGCTCTGGCTCCTGACTTTATAAGTTGATTTAGACTTTTTCCTGTGCCTGACCTGATTGGTCCGGCAAATCTACCTTGCCTGTCAATCACATGAATGCACACGCACAGCTACAGGTTTGTCAATGGCGTTTAGCGTTGGCTGACCAACGGGCTCCAGAGGGAGGGTTCAGAGGGGAAGGGGTGGGTTTTAGGGTTGTTGTCTGATTTACCAAAATCTTGCTTTCTCTCTCTCCTCATTTTTTTTAGCTAGCTCTCCTTGCAACTGACAAGCAGCTCGATATCTCCTGTGCTGCCTATAGTCCGTAAAATATGGTGGTGTTATTATAATTATTATCAGCCCAATCAGGTGTAGATGCTGAGATTAGCCAGCCCGTCGTGAGACCATCCTGATCTTGCCAGCTCAAACGTCGTTTCGCCTGGAACACCTCAATGCAAAAGCGTGTGTTGTCGAGCCAATCAGTGGCCAGCTGAAGCTTTGCCCAAAATGATGACGACGACATCAGCGTACATCGTAAATTTTCGGTTTCCACTGGCAACCTGCAGTTGCTGATTTGAAGGAGTCTGATTGGGTGAGATAAAGGTAAGTAGTCCAATCAATATGTAAGGAATTTGGATCAATTGAATTTGACTGAAATGCATCAGCGCCTAATTTATGACAAGCTCTTTCGTTACGAGGCATTCCAGACTGATAGCTGTTCGCGACCAAGTCAAACTGCAGCTTGGAAGATCAGGACGGTATCAGGAGGCTTTGTGCAAGGGGTCAAAGGTCAGGATGGATGGACCCTCTCTCTGAAGGCTGGGGAGGAAGGTTAGTTTGAACAAAACAAAACAGCATCAACATGTAATCCCCACAGTCCCTACAGGGCCCATGTAGTCTTGTAGACTACATGTGCACACACACACACACGCACACACACGCACGCACGCACACACACACAAGGAGCTAAAGACCGCCCCCCCCAACGTACGCCATGATGCCGGAGAGGTGGAAGACCTCTGCGGAGAGGTAGGCCATGTAGCTGTAGAGGAAGACAAAGAGGGGCTCGATGACACGGGTGTGGGAGGTGAAGCGCGACGTGAAGGCCGCCAGCACGCCGTACACGGCTCCCACCAGCACGCCGCCCAGGAACACCACGAAGAAGCACACCACGCCCAAGATGGCGTCCACCACGGTCACCGTGCCGGCGAGGGCGAACTCCTTAAACAGGTGGTAGAGCACCTGCAGCGCGGCATAGATGGCGGAGAACCTTAAAGAAAACCCCTCCCTTCCACACACACACACACACCTGTCCCCATCCCTCCTCTCACTCACCACGGTGACGGCGTCGTTGAGCAGCGACTCCCCGAAAACCAGCACGTGCAGCAGCTCGTTGATGTGGATCTCCTCGAACACGGCCAGCACGGCCACGGGGTCCACGGCCGACACGATGCTGCCGAACAGCAGGCAAGACAGCAGGTCCACGCCCGCCAGCGCCCCGCCCGCCAGCTGGCACACCGCCCACACGCCCCCGCCCGTGAAGAACGCGTTCCACAGCGTTCCCACCACGGCGAACGTCAGGATGGTGCCGGCGTTCTCCGCAAATGGCCCCACGGGCAGGAAGTAGCCTGCGTCCAGGATGATGGGCGGCAGCAGGTACAGGAAGAAGAAGGAGGAGTCCAGCCCGGGAGCCTCCTGGCCCACCGCCTGGATCAGGCCGCCCACCAGCAGACCCACCGCGATCAGCAGGCAGCTCTCGGGCACCACGCCCGACACCCTGGGGATCACGTGGAAGCCTTGGGGTGGGAGGAGAAAGGGTTAATTTATAAATGGGCCGTGCTTGTAAAGCACTTCTCTCTAAGAGAGTTTACATCCAATCATTTTGCAATGTTTCACACAAAACGTTCAAATGTCACACACGCAGCCATGCAAGGCATCATCCGTCCACCGGGAGCAGTATAGGGTTAGGTGTCTTGCTCAAGGACATTTCGATACTAGGTCAGAAGTTGGTGGGATTTCAAACCAGCAACTTTTCATTCGCCGGACACCCCGCTCTACCCACTGGCAATGGGGGGCTGGAAGTTGTATTTTATCTTATCTATATAAAACAGAGAAGAAGAAGTCTTGGAGGTAAAAGAAAAACGTCGTCAAACACAATCTACTGTGTACAGTAGTAGATGTCATACAGTATGTAGCTGCTTAGCATTTCTGTTTACTACAACGTGTGTGAGAAAGGCTGTTTTGTTCAGGTTTATGCAAGGTGCTGGTTGGACAAATCCAGCCAATCCCCAGACGAAGGACTCCCACTGATGTATGTCTATTATTTGGTGGGCTATTTACAGCCCGGTCAAACTGCCACATCCCTTAAACCATTTGTTTTTTGGCCACACAATGGTCCAATCTGACGAATCGTACAAGTAAAAGTAAAATAGCAATTAACAAAAGAAAATCCCTTTTCAGAATTAAAACATATTTGCTTTGTGTTACCATTACTCCACTCGAACATGTCAGAAACAAATGTACACAGTGCCACACGTTGGACAATAGCGGAACAACATGTGCAGTGCATCTTTATGTGACTTGACATAATATAAAAGAAACACACAGTCAGTGACTGTCTCTGTTTGCAACGGTGCTGTAGCATTAGCACCCAGACCATATCCTAATGGCTTAATCCATTCATGTCTAAACCAGAGCAATGCAATGGGAACACTGAGACTTCATCGGCATGAAATATAGAAGAGGTTTCTATAGCGACATTCCCTGCAGTTCCTGCCTAGTGTAACTTCCTGGAATGTTGAAGGGCACCGTATAGCCTACTGGATAGACTGAGGATAGGCTGCTTTTACAGTATGCACTGCAGTACATTGATTTGACTTTAGTGCATAACGATAGCCTTCCTCAGCATTCCTGCTTCATGTTCAGCCTTTGCTGAATTACATACGGTTTACTAGACCCGGTAGTAAACTCCTACTGACTCCAAGCACAATGAAAGCAGCATTAAAAAATGTCCCCGAAGATCCAGTGGGACCATATCCACAAATAAACAGGACATGCGTCTCTGGACTAGGAAACATGCAAAAGAAAAGCAGCTGCTGTCCAAGCCAACTTCTTTTTAAAAGGCCAGGTCAGGATCCCTCCGTTCTATGCTATGTGTATTTATACACCCCGATGTTTAGCCAAAGTTTTCAGAGAGATTGGTAGCATCTCAGCTCATTCAAGAAATATTATTTTCATCTGGTGGTAGGGATGGCACCGATACGATACTGAGATCGGAACTCGATCCGATACTGACACGATACTGATAGCTGCATCGGTATCAGTGACAACTGGACAGTTATAACCGATCTATAGGGATGATCCAATTAAATTAATTTACGTGCATAGGTCTAATGTCAAGCATCATCAATGTCTTACCTACTGCACAGGCCACACTATCAGCAGCCGGTTTCTAAAATGCATCTAGGTCCTAAAATAGAGATGTAATTTACTTCCTTATATTCATATTTAGCCCATGTTGCATTCTGTTTTACAGAGTTAGGAAAGCCATGTTGAAGCCTGATGGTTCTTTACACAAAACACATGACTCCCTGTCTTCCTCTGTCAGTGAGGAATACATCTTAATTTAACACTGCAACCACTCGGTATTAGGTTTGGAATTGAAAAAAGTGGATCACCCACCCCAATCTGGTTGTAGTGTAGATCCATGCACAGCAGCAACCAATTTTACCTTCTAATAATAACATAATTAACAGTTAGTTTTAATGTAAATGGACAATCAAAATCAGCAAACTATTTAAAGTTTTAACTCCTGCATCTGCATCAATTAATTAAAGTCACATTATAAGTTCAGTGTGTTTGTGTGTGTGGACTCATTATTCTTGACATTTAATCAGCGACACTTGACCTGCGTCCAAAATACTGCTACGTTTGTGCATTCAATGTTTGGTGCAATAGTGTTTACAGACACTGAGGGTCTTTTGTTATCAAACAGCACTAGGAGGACTGGAAACGAGGCAGGCCTTGGAGGAGTTAATCTGGACGAACAGATAAGCAGCGAGCGAGTTCACTCATCCAGTTCAGCCAATGACACATTTACGTTGTTCAGATCGGCAAAGTTGTTTTAAGACCTCGCTGAGGTTGTCTTTACGTTTACACACAGTAGCTGAAAGGTAACTAACTGAGCTGCCATCTCACGTCCTTGAGCATGGGCTCTGATGTGTCCGTGAGCACTCAATCCATTCCTTACCATACGCATAGCGTGTCGCTCAAACATGTAGTCTACTGTAGGCAATGCCGCGCGTAAATATGGAATGAAACCGGTCACCTCGGTCAAGGATGATGCGGTATGCAGCCGGTGGTTTGGACTACGGGGACGGAGAGGCGAGCCTGACCTCCACACAGTGATCTGGTTAAATCAGTTAGCTATTCAAATCAAGTTTTCACATACTATTGTGGTCATGCTCTGTATACACCCCAAACATGGCTCCAATTACAGGCCATCAATGTGGGTCTATTCATGGGAATGTGATCACGCCTGCCCTTCAAGAACTTCGTGACACTATAATGATCTGCCAGTGCACGACACCTACTGTACTGAGGCGGGGCCGCCGGGAACGGATAATGAACTCACCGAGTTTCATCAGCAGGGCGAGAAGTATCCAAAGGGAAATCTGAAATGGTTCCTTTACGTGCATGTAGTTGAACGACAGGACGGGGAAAGCCTTCCGATGGTGAATGTTATTATTATTAGGGCCATTGGAGTCTGCCTGTCCAGATGTCCCGTTGCCTGAAACGTTATTATCACTTGCTGAGACAACGGTCAAGGCAAAGAGCAAAGAAATCCCCCCGATGAGACGTAGGACCACACTTCTTTGGCCAGGTGCCCACGGGCTCAGAATGAACCCCATAGCTGTATTTTGACAGGTGAGCCCGCTATACCTGCTCCAGATCAAGTGGATTAAGACGACGGTGGTGAAAACAGCACGGGAAGTGATGATAGTGTGCGTGGGAGAGGCGCGTAGTTTTACGCATACACAGCATGGGCTCTTCTACCGTGCGCATTGTAAAATACACGAAGACAGTTCATTTAGTAAAAAATGAAATCTCTCAAATCTTTGTTAGCCGCGTAAAATGGCACATTTTCGATTTCTCCTATGTGTTCTCCTTGACGCGGACCAGATGGTAGTTGCTGATCTAACGGCGAGACTCTGAGAACTTGTGACTATTACAGAGTATCATACTTTTCCGTTATACTTCGGAACAAGCTCCATTCGCCGCCTAGTGGAGCGGAGGTGCGTCCACACACACACACACACACACACACACACACACACTTGTTGACTGATCTGTGATAAGACACATCAATTCTGGTATTAATAATTAAAATTGACAAAATTCCCGTTTTTATAAAAATCTGCAGTTATGTGCTGAAAACGGATCTACACGTCATATCCGTATAAAATCACCCCAGGATCTGGCTGTTTTATTTCTTTATGCATTAGATATTTTGTATTATGCAAGAAACATCAAACTAAATTACTTATTTAGGATAGCACGTTTTGCCTGCTTTCCGTTACATAATGTTTAAAATCATTGATGTGTGTAAAATTTGCCTTAGACCAAGGCAATTTCATGAATATTACATTTACAGTTAAGTATGGAAAAAGTAAAAATGATCTAAATCAATATCTACTTTGGTAAAATAGGGGGCATGGTGATGTAGGTGTTGGGCTCCCAGCCGGAAGGTTGTGGGTTCAAACCCCAGTGTTGACCTACTTGTAAGCATCCCTGAGCAAGATGCCTAACCCCCTAACTGCTCCCGTGGTTGGTTGAGTTTTGCATGGCAGCAACTGCCTTCAGTGTATGAATGTGTGTGTGTGGGGCAATACTGTATCACTTGAGTGTCTGGAAGGTTAGAAAAGCGCTTTATAAATGCAGTCCATTGCCAAAATAAAAAATGATATCAAAGACGTTAAATGGTATGACATATGTTATTATTTTAACATATTGTTCCAAATCCAACCAAAACAACTATGAATACAATTATAAAGTACATGAACATGTACAAGTTTCCTTTTCATTATCACAAAATTCAGTTAAGGGACAATATTCAATTTAAACCTGTTTTAGATGTGTTTCACTGGATATATTTTGTGTAAACGTTTTAAATTAACTTCTTTAACTTTATTAGTAATGCAAAATGTGTTAGGAGTCCTTAATCTTTTGTCTAAACTATATTTTTAAATTCAGAAGCCCAATAGAAACTTGGCCTCGGAAAGATAGTAGGCTTAGGATACATGCAAAATTCCGTATATTACACGTTTCTTTTATAATATTGACCTTACCTAAAAACATGTTATCAAATGTGTCGTGTGGAAGATTGTGCATAGGCCCTATAGGTGAATAATCAACGAGTAGTTTTGAAAGACCGATTGGTATTGCATCAAACACAATAGCATTCTTTAGGAGTGAGGTTTCGCTCCGTCTCCCTGTTTGTTCTGTGTGAGTACTGACAAATAATCTGGTGTTCCTACACAGCCTCCGCTATGTAAAAAGGAGCACACCGTCGGGGCTGGACTGACGAACTGCTCTGGAATTTCAGCCCGAACAGACCATGTTGTTTACTGGCTAGTAGCCTGTGAGATGTTCTCACATATTGACGCATTGTTGAGCCGGTCAGCCCCAATCTATTATCTTGTTTCATTCGCATTGTAACCCTCCAGTGATACGCAAGCCGACACCATTCACATGAACGGGCCCAGAGAATTTGATTTAGAAAAGATAAATAATTGCGTTGTAAAGTTAGCAATACGTATATACTATTTTGATAGGTTGGATCTACATTATGTTGTTGTTCTGCGCTAATGAATAAATGTATTACATGAAATATAATATTATATGGAATTGTATTTAAATCAATTGTATTATTATTCTATTTAAAATTCATGTAGTTAGAAACTGATAGGAAATGGTCAGAATATCTTTTGCAGACTAACATAGTGTAGGTCTATAAGGAGAGCAACTAGTGAATTAAGGTATGTACAAATCTGCCCAGATGTACATTTTTGACATTTTCCAACAAAAAACTACATACATTTACAATCATAGTACAATCTGTCTCTATCAATCCAACCAACCAGTACTTTTTAACAGACTCGCTAAATAACTTTCAGTCTTCATAAACAAAGACAACCTCTCCTACCCATTCTAACAGCAGGCATTCCCTGCAGCTATATGCACCTGAAGAGCCACTGAGCCAGAGAGATCGCAAACTGAGAAGGTTCAACGGACAGCACTACCATGTTCAATTCCTGGAAGGGGGTTTGCGGGAGTACTTTCTACCTTTTAGGCAGACCAGAACAACCCATCGTTCCGTGAAGGTTCATTGGGGAGGTCCAAGATTTGGCAATCATTTTGCCCATTATATCTCTATTAGTGGGTATTTTAACATGAATTCCCAAGTACCATCAAAATGAGACCACACTGGTATTTTTGCAGCAATCAGTTTTGGGGTAAAGATGTCTTGGTTTCTGCCATCTTCCAGGTGCTGTAGAAGGACACTCCTGTACCCACCGTTGCCATGGTGACGGGCAGCAGGACGCTGTGCCTGGGCTGCATCTGGAGCTTTCCGGACACCTGCCTCTGCACCCACGTATGTAGCCGCCCGCACACACACACACGTATGCACACGCACATACCCACACGCATAACACACACACATGTATGCACGCACACACCCGCACGCATAACACACACACACACACAAACACATGCATAACACACACACATGTATGCACGCACACACCCGCATGCATAACACACACAGGTACACGTTAAATATCATGATGCCCCAAATTGAAAGTTCTGCAGTAGTTTCAGACACCTGCCTCTCAAACACACACACACAAAATAGACAGTGCATTAAAAATGATACATCCACTTTAAATAGAAGATATATTTAAAGTAAACCATTCAATATATACCATATATAGTTTGATTGGTCCTTATATTCATGGTGGATGTATAAAATCTGTCTCCATGTCTATGTATCGGAAGCCCAAATCACTGAGAAATTCAGTATATATTCACTGAGCTATTGTGTGTGTGTGTGTACTGTATATAGTATGTATTTACACTGTATATTACTGTACTGTATTCGGTATGCATACAACTCTGCAGAAAATTAAGAGACCACTGAACATTAGTAAAAGGTAATACTATGAACATAGTTTATTATTATAATTATATACAATATAAATACAATTGTATATATAGTTAAACCATAGAAACTGATGCAGTGGTCTCCAGAGGTTGAAGTTTTCCAGAACTGTACTGTACCGTACAGTCATATACACAATGTTGATTATAGATGATCAGTGTGTAACCAAAGGAAGCTATTACACAAATCATAAATGAGAATATGAAAAATCATTGTCAATGGTTTCAAAAAGGTAATGTGATCTAGTTCTATACACTGAGTCTAGACTAAATATGTCTAGGCTTTTATCCTGACTCCTCCAATGATTGGCAATCAAGGCCCGTAGAAGACGTTCCAAGAAATATTCCCTTGAATAAAGAGCCATTTTCCAACAATACAATCAGTATTTCAAGGTCCAGGTTTAAAAAACCCCAAAACATTGTCAAAACAGACCAAAACGGATTTTATTCTAAACCACAAAGTTCCTAACACAAAGTACAAAGACATGAATAAATTCATGGATATTCATGTTTGTATTATCTAGTGGGAATTGAAGCTTCAGATAGCCTCTCATGTCGCCCAGTGAGATGTGTTCTGCTGGCTCCTCATGAAATAATCAAATCCATGTTGTCCTAATCAGTACCGCATCATAGCAAGTTGTATGATGTATTAACACTGAACAGTATACAGTATATTATATAGGCATTTGTAAGCTAACCTGACAAGCCAGAGGAAATGTTGTCACAAGTCCATCTGGGGAGCAGTACATTGAAACGGTTTGTGAATGGCTGTAATTTCAATAAAATACTTGACCGCTGATTGGATCCATCTGGTCGGTTTGCTGTCGGCACCATGATCGGCACACCTAAACCACACCTATAGCTATAAACACGACACTGATTAGAAAGTTCAGTTGCTACTCAGACACATTCAAAATGATTCAGAGGATTTCCAGACTGATTCTCACGGCGAAATTAAACTGAAGCTTTTTATAAGCTGCTTCATTGAAACAGGATTGACCAGTATGTGTAGAACTGCTGTTTTTCTGTCTTTTAAGCGATTAACAACGAAGTACAAATCTGCACCAACCTGAAGTAGTCGGAAGTACCCGGGAGTGAGTCTGCTTAGTCTGAGGATCATATCTGCTGCTGCAGGCTCTCAGAATGGACAACCTGCAACCTGTAGTTGGAGCATTCCCGCAGTAAGTGTCTATAACAGTCCTGCATCTAGTCTGTACTGTGCAGTCAGGGAAACTAAAGGCCAAAGTAAACTTAAACTGACATAACACAAGCTGGATGGAGAGTTAAGGACAATTTAGAAGAAAAAACAATTCTCCTAGTGACCCTCTGACAACATCACTCAAACGCACATTACAAACTTCAGAGTTCACATTTGAATCTGAAATGCCCCATCAACTCCCCTCCATGATAACATATAAACATAATCCATGCTACTGACGCTAATCAGACATTGGGATGTGTGCTTGAACAAAGAAGGATGAGTACAATATGCTACATTAATCCAAAATATCAATGAGGTTCTGCATGTGTCTTCATCCTTTAGCCTCCAGCCAGCGAGTCACCGTGGAATGCGTGGATCTGTCTGAACAAACACCGGAGGCCGGACTCACTGGAGGGAGCCCTTTTGCACAGTGAGTCCCACCCAATGGGCTTAACGAGCTCTCTCTATGTGAACCCTCCCCGCCCCTCCACACACCACCACACACACAGACCTGCACACCGTGGCTTGAAAGCCCGGGGCCCCTCAAAGTCGATCTAGTCACCTAGTCAACAGACAGGACAGTGAGAGCGTTTAAGGAGAGAGGTGTGTCTGCAGCACAGCACGCTTCAAAGAACATGTGTTAATTTTCTACAGTACATCTTATCTCAAGAATTTCTTAGCCAAAACCCTGCCAAAATGTGCTGGGATACACAGCTCCATTATACTCATACTACTGCAGGTCACAGGATGGACGGATTGTGCAGGTTTATTGACCCCTGGTCATTTCATAGTTCAACTGTAATGTTGGGTGAACATTCCGTTTTAGACTGCTATTTTCTCATATTTTAACATGCCCTATATCAGGGCTGTTCAACTCCGGTCCTCAAGAGCCGCATCCTGCATGTTTTAGATCTCTACCTGTTGTTAACCAGGCTGGCTGATAACGACACGTTCATTTGAATCGGGTGTGTTGGAGCAGCGAGAGATCTCAAAACATGCACTGTGCGGTCCTCCAGGACCAAAGTTGAATAGCCCTGCCCTAAATATTGACTGGCTGTCTGACTGGAAGTGGAAGGATAGATCAGAGATGATTGGAGACGATCCAGATATGATGTCACACCTGGCCGGGACCAGAACTTAACTTTGCTTGTTTTTCCATATAAATTAGACATTTTCCATAGTTCAGGTCAGGTCCCCTCAGATGACTGAGGTAACACATGTAATGATGTGGTATTTATTATGCTGTTTCACAATAGATTAGGCATGCAGACTAATTCTACATTATATTATACTATACTACAGAGGCCTGAATGTAAATGCCATTGGTCACTGAACACATTAAAAGCAACACGTTGTGTATGTTGACCAAGTTATTATTGAGCAGGGTGCAGGGTTGACTTAGAAAAGGCAACATAAGACGAAAACATTTAGTTATATAATCATTGAAAACTGTAGTTCTTTTAATTCATTTTTTTTTAATACATTTTTTTATCGTAGTAAAAATATTGTACGACATTCACTATAATTACATTTAATTGAATGTTGGATACGTACCATCGTTCTACAGTTTGCATCGATACCTATAGAAATGTGTAAAGTAAAATTATCACCAAATTACATTTTAAACTACTATATATGTATATATAATGTGTATACCCTGTATACAGTTACATAGTGTATGTACGGTGTATATTACATTTATTTACATTATATTATGTATGATGGGACTATTCTCATTACCGTCTCTTGTGCATAACATGAAGCAATTTAATAAATAATGATTTACAACAGATACACACTAAACATGTCATGCTTAACAAAGGGAAGGCTGAAAGGTATCTTTGGACATTTGACGGAGAGTATTCCAATCATTTAGTGGCTTTCAATGATGAATCGCATTGTGCTGTATTTCATTTTTTTTTTTTATATGATGTACTATAACAGCTAGGATCCAGACACTCAACTTCTAACTGCCTCATATAAGGTGTAATAACCTAACGTAATGATTGGGCCCTGTTCTACAAGAGTTACCTCTACAGAATTTAAACACGACGAATTAAAATAAAACCAAATAGGAGGAACATCTACTCTTTACTGATCTTCACAGCGGGTGGAGGGGCGGGGAGGGGCTGTCCTTCACTTAACAGCCTCCGGACTCCGGGAAGAGTGCCCGGGGTCCCGTGGCAGCCCCTGGGCCGGGCCCGTCTCCGGAACGGGCACCCGTTGCAGGGCGAGCCGCACGCCGGCCAGCCTGTTGGGTCCAAAGGTGGGCTGGGACGGCGTGGGCTGCTCGAAGCTCAGCACACGGCCCAGAAAGATCTGGAACACACAGGGCACGGAAACAGTTGTTCGATTAATGGTAATTTTATTTGAACAGTGAGGGACAGAATAAGTCCAGAAAAATGCATGTCAAAAATATTATTAACTGATTTGCATCTTAATCAGTGAAATGAGTATTTGACCCCTCAGAAATATGTCTGGCTCCCAGGTAACGATCTTAGGTTAGGAACACACTTAAGAGGAGTGTTCCTAATCTCAGTACTTGTATAAAAGACACCTGTCCACAGAAGCAATCAATCAAATTCCAAAATCTTCACCATGGCCAATGAGCAAAGACCAATGAGCTGTCCAAGGATGTCAGGAACAAGATTGTAGACCTACACAAGACTGGAATGGGCTACAAGACCATTGCCAATCATCTTACGCAAATGGAGGTAACACAAACTAACTGTCATTTCCCTCGGTCTGTATAGGCCCGTCTGAAGTTTGCCAACGAACATCTGAATGATTCACAGAAGAACTGGGTGGAAGTGTTGTGGTCAGATGAGAGCAAAATCAAGCTCTTTGGCATCAACTCAACTAACCGTGTTTGGAGGCAGAGGAATGCTGCCCATGACCCCAAGAACACAATCCCCCCATCAAACACACTGGTGGAAACATGGTGCTTGACATATGCTTTGGGGTTAGGACATCTTCACTGCATCAAGGACAGGGCCGTGTACTGTCAAATCTTGGGCGAGAACCTCCTTCCTTCAGCCAGGGCATTGACAATGGGTCGTGGATGGGTATTCCAGCATGAAAATGATTTCTTAAATGAATTGCAGATTTACTTAATTTAAGTCACTAGATAAGACATTTATATTAGAAACTAGTCCAAGTAGATTTTAAAATCTCAAAACAAGATTATCTCACTAAGTTAGATGTTCGTTTTTGCAGTGCATTTTTGACATGCATTTTCCTGCGTTATTCTGTCTCTCACTGTTCAAATTAACCTTACATTAAAATTATAGATTGATCATTTCTTTGTCAGCGGGCAAACGTAGAAGATCAGCAGCGGATCAAATAACCTTGAACTGTTTACAGCAAATATGCACATTATACAGTGTGAGAGACATTCTGACTATGCTAGGTTGGACCAGTGCTTGTTTATACTTTGTGACTCCATTTCTTTTATGTTTATTATATTCCCGTCCGGAGTATGTGCCGTCTACAGGTGCCAGGTAAACCCTAAAGAGGAAGAGGCGTGTCTGACTGGAGCACAAGAGGCTGTTGCTGGCTTCCTCCCCCTGCTCTATTCCCAATGTATTTGTTTGTAATTGAAAGTCAATTAAACCCATTCACTTTATTTCTTTGGACGTCCTTAATTTTCGTTAACGGAATGCCACCACGAAGGTCAAAATCCCCAATCAGCACCGCAAGTGATCAAGATTAGCCTAAACATAGGATCCAGCGGTCACTACATCCAGGAGATACAGTATAGTATAGGTACAGTGAGTACAGGTACAGTGAACACTATAACAGAAGACCTCTGAAGGATGGACCACAGCCTCGTCCTGCGTTGGCCTGTCTGCAGATGATTCCACGAACTTCTGCCTCCGCAGCTTTACCTCCTGGAAAGCACAAAGTTCACATGGAACACGGCAGATGTCAGACCGTTAGTCGCAAACACTTTCTGGACGGCATTGCAAGAAAAGAAAAATCCTAGGGAACGGCAGTTGCTATGGTGATGTCGAAATGTTTACAAATTGTGTAATAAAAATATATTCAATACAAATGTTTTATGTAGTTATTTTAGCAGTATTGTATTTAGTTTTCTAGTGTTGTAAAGGTAAAAAGGTACATTATTGATTGTGCCACTAAGCTGAATTTAGCCCAAAGCTAAGTAATTTAGCTTCAGCTACATTATGCAAGGCCAGCGCCCCCTGGCAGCTGTGTTAGGCGCGCGTCAAGGAATGCCACTCGGAACATTAAGACAAATTCACAGAGGAGGGCAAAACGTATATGCATTTCTATGGAGTTGATGCTCAAGAAATAGAACCCTGAACCATAAACTTTAAGCGTCGATGTGAGCCTCTAGAGCTGAAGAGGGCTAAGCTCTGCTTGGTCCCATTTTAGTTGGACACTAGCTACAATGCACCTTGGCCTTCATGAAGGATTCCATTTTTAACGCACAGCATAAGACTACAGCACAAATACACACTGTAGAAAATATACATATCAAACTGTAATCGTTGTGTGATGGTGTTGGTGTCCTGCAGTGTAAAGGTCATACAACCTTCAGAAAGTTGTAATCTGACGTCTTGGAAACGTAATGGTTCCACGCCTTTCTACTGCGTTCCTCCTGCTCCTCAATGGCCATTATCTGTGACAAAGAGACACCAACTTGTTTCAACATGAGGGGTGGAAGATATATATACAGTATATATGGCCTTTTACCAAATTACTTTTAGAACCTTTAGCCAAACAACTTCGATGCTAATGACAAATGTTGCCTTACAAAATTTGCACTGCGTTATGAAGTTAAGCTCGTAATTAAGTTATAAATAAAGTGACATTTCATTTTATAAAATTATTTTTAATTCACACGTCAGTTTATCAACCGAATTTTAATCAAATAATTTGTTGAACTACCACCCCAAGGCAAGCGAGCCTTGTGAGACAATCACAATTCTGCCAGATTGTGTGAGACAGCCACTGGAAATGGAAAGATTGTACTCGACACGCTTTTGCATTGAGGTGATAACTCACGGCAAAATGGGACTGTAGCTCGTGAGATCAGGACAGTCTAGTGAGGCTGCAGCAGCAGGTGTGGGGTTAAATCAAACATATTTCCATAATAACACGATGGAGCATCGGTATGCATGTCAATGGAAGACAACAATTGAATGCTTCCGGTCTCTTCAGTTGGTAAGTAAGCAGCGTTCCCGACTGCTAAATCTACCGTGCATGGCCTGAAACAAAGTCAAGTCGCTTTGATTTGCACTTGAAGTTAGCAAGAATGACTGACACTGCCTTTAAGACCGGAAGCGTTCCATTTCTGCTTCCATTGAAATGCATTAAAGTGCCCCATCTTTGTTATTATTCCAGTCTCTCTGGTGAAATGCCGCCGCATTCAGACGCACCTCCGCGTACGCGAACCTCTCTTCCTCCTTCTCCAGCTCCAGGAGGCCGTTCTGCTCCTCCACCACCCGGAGAGCCGTGTCCTCCGCCACCTTTGACAAGGCCTCCATAGTTTCTGCGTCCGGGCTGACGGGACACACCCCGTCCTTCCTCAGCTCCCGGATGACCTCCTGCCACACCTCCCCGACCTGGAGGGGGCGCCACACACACGCGCACACACCACACAGGCTTTGTAGGTTTGCAGTGATCATACAGACTTGGGCTGCTCATTACAGAAACATTTATAATCTATTTTGGTAAATATTGAAATTGCGATTATTTGACGAATACTTGTCGACTTTGGAAAGATGTTGCAGCTACTGCACTTTGAAAAACCTTTACGATGGGACACACCAGCTCAGATGTGTATCCTTCCTTTGACGTGATCGTGCTTAATGTTAATGTAAAGTAGCACAAAGAGAGGGCATGTTCTGGGGCCGCCCTACCTTGAAGTCCAGATACCGCTTGACAATGCTCAGAGTGACGTAATCGGTTGTGGACAATCCGGGAAGGTTGTGAAAACCTGTGGGTGTAGAAGACAGGCTCACACAGTAACCATGCTATATAGCAAAGTTTAATGTGCGCACCGAATGCTTTTCACAGACTGGGGTCAAAATATATGTTAGGATTTGTTTTCAGTTACCACATGCTTCATACATAATAAAATGGACACCAGAATGGTTCACCTAAGAAAAGGTCTGCCTGCTTCTTAGCGATTTAAGACTTTTAGAATCTGACTTACGTTGACTTTTATCTTGACACCTTCTCTCCTAGTTTCTTACTCTAAAAACAGCTAACACAGAATAATGATTCAGTCCACCTTTTTAAACCATCATTAAATCTGGATTGGCCTATTTTATTCTATACACCTGTACTATGTGTGTTTTGTCATCATTTTGAAATAGTTTTTAATACGTATTTCAGACTATGATAACCTGTAGCGGTTACATGGTGCCACAATTACTTTACGTAGAATTCGGTGTTATAAAGTTATATATGCATACTGTATTTTTTCCCTATATTACCGATCTTGCAGAAGATGGAGTAAATCTTGGAGCGCAGGTTTTCAGACATATCCAAGATGGCCGCGCTGGGCCGGTCGCCATGGAAGTGGAGCTGTGTGTCGTCCTCTTGGAAACAGCTCAGGAGAGCTTTGTGGGCATCTGGAGGTTTCCACACAAATGAAGGTACACTCATAAGCCAGCAAGGGCCTTGGGTCAGTTTAAACGGATATGTAGATGTGTAGAGAGCCATGGAATACTGATTTGAATAAAAAATGTAATCATGTAAATATTAAGACCAGCATTGTTTGCAGCTCATAAAACACATTTTAGTGTGCAGTTACTTTTTAAAGTTATTATTAAACGAATTGTTTTTATTTTACAGCTTTAAACACGTTAGTGTGCAGTTACTCTTTAACGTTATTATTTAACTAAAGTAATTAGGCTTACACTTATTGTTATGTAGAACTCATGAAACTCATTATAGTATTTAAAGTTATTAAACAAAAGTAATGTATTTTGCAGCTTTAAACACGTTAGTGTGCAGTTACTCTTTAACGTTATTATTAAACTAAAGTAATTAGGCTTACACTTATTGTTATGTAGAACTCATAAAACTCATAGTATTTAAAGTTATTAAACAAAAGTAATGTATTTTACAGCTTTAAACAAGTTAGTGTGCAGTTACTCTTTAACGTTCTTATTAAACTAAAGTCATTTCTTTACAATTATGTTTATGTAGAACTCATAAAACACATTATACTGTTTGAAGTTATTAAACTAAAGTGATTTAGTATACAGTCCAAAACCGTGTTCAGCTGCACATTACCATTGTAAATTAACTAAAGTGGCGTATAACAGGAGAGCACACGGACCTGTGATCCTCCCGCACGCGTCCCTGGCGACACCCATCTCCTCCTCCTCCTCCCTCCAGAGGCGGAGCAAGAGGGCGGGGGCTGTGCAGCCGTCACCGCCCCTCCAGGCGAGCACGTGGGACGGCGTCTTGATGTTGTCGCACAGCTCCACCAGGGTGGCCAGCACGCTGCTGAAGGTGCACCTGAGACCCGACTGAGACAGGGGCGCGTTCAAGTTAGCAAGGACATTTGCGAATGTTTAGAATGGTTTTTTTTCGTTTTTTTTTCTCTTCGTTTGCTTTGAGTACGCTGCAAATGTTTGCACACACACATAACATTCTGCGTTCAAGTCAGCAAACAAATGTGAATGTTCGCAAATGTTTGCAAATTATTATTATTATTTTTTTTATGGTTGCATTGAGATTACTGCGAAAACACACAAATGTTCTGCATTCAAAACAGCAAAAAAAAAAGAGAACGTTTGCAAATATTGGTTTAGTTTGCTGTATGTTTGCTTTAAACATTTGCAAACATACAGAAATTGTGTTGATTCCGCGGCGGTAAACACAACAACGCTTGCCGCGGCGGCAGGTGCAAAGACGCCGGGGGGCAAGCTGGACACGCCCCCAAATGCTGCCACCTAGCCGCGCGGCGAAAGTTCAACTTGAACTTACGTCTATTATATTGTTTTTACCGAAAACGAGATTATAATGGAGTAATAAGTACCCGAAACAGTACAATGTATGTTCCCATTTACAAATATGTTGGAAAGGAAGGCTTTAAGGAAATAGAGAAAATATAAAATTCTCCCACCACTTTAGCGCGTACCTATGCTGAATTTTGTGCCGCAGAGATAGAGCAAAGGTGGGTGGGTTCAACTGGCTGCCGCGGTGGGCGCAGCTATTGTCGCCTGTAGTGTGAATGCCACTTAAGAAGTCTTTGTAGACTAAAACTTGACATTTCTACAGTTATTCTGTTTTATAAAGCATGCACAGGCTACTTACATTCAGTATTTCAAGCAGAAGAGAAACACCCTCTTTGGCCAAGAAGTAATCCTCTGTGGTATAACACCCCACAATACAGGACCTGATAAGGTAAGACACATGAAAGGCTTTCCCAACATGGCTATCTTATGTAACGTTACAATAGGTTGGGCTAGCTAGATTGACTTAGGGTGCTAGGATAAGTGACCTTAGTTATTTTAGGTTAGGCTAGGCTAGGTTGGTTTAGGTAAATTTAGTTTAGACTAGGTTAGGATAGAATAGGTGTGGCTAGGCTAGGTGAGGCTAGGTGAGGCTAGGCTATGTTAGGCAAGTTGTTTAGGTTAGGTTAGGCAGGTTAGGATAGGTGAGGCTAAACTAGGTTAGGCTAGGGCAGGTTCATTTAGGCTAAGTTAGCTGACCAGACACAGTCCACCGTGGTGAGGAGCAGCTTGCTGTTTCCCAGGCCCCTGTGGAACCTCTCAGGGTCTGTCTTCAGGAAGTGCACCGCCATCTCCACCCCCTCGGACCCGAACAGCTCCTAGGAGGCAACGCCACAAGCCATTAGCCTCGCCGCCCTGGAGGACCAGGCCAGCTGCGTGGTCAAGACCCGCCTACTTTACAGCAGAGGTATTTTGATTGACATGCACGACAACCAGCTAGGTAACTCAACGACCAAGTCTGAGGTTAACACGGGGGAATTCATTGGGAAGCCTAATGACACCTGCAATAGCGTCGTACCAGAATTACAGACTCAGTTCAGTGGACTTGAATGTTCTGAACATTAAATTAACATTTTCACTGAACACGTTTGTCGAACACTACTTTCAAAGTTGTTTGCTCCGTTTAATAGGCGTAGTGAGTGTTGCTTATATACATGCAGAATGTTGCATATTTGGAACCTGTTGGTGTTTTAGAAGTAGCCTATTTGTGAGTATTTATCATCATTATCTAGTACCTGTACCAAATGTTCCCTAGAGGGATGGGTTAAATGCAGAGAACAAATTCTGTATGTGACAATAAAAGCACCTTTACCTTAAAATGTTGCTTTCATTACCATTTATTTAATTTTAAATGTGTGAACAATGTATGTTATTAGTTGTTAGCCATGTGAATGTTCAATCTACTGCAGACCAACTCCTTTGTAATCTAGTCAGTCCAGTCAGTAAGTCTGAGGCTGAGACTAGAGACGGTCTCTTATGTGACGTAGTGCTGATGAAGAGGTTGAGACTAGAGATGGTCTCTTATGT
>JAODOY010020659.1:0-24978 GCA_025399855.1 Forbesichthys papilliferus
TATATATATAAAATAGATATATATGCATTGTGTGTTATTTATATATTTTTTTATTCATATACAGTATTGCTTACACTGTATATTGCTTACACTGTATATGTGTGTCATTAAATACATTGTTTCACAGAACACATACATATATAGGATGTAGAAGAGAAAGTGTGTACATCCCTGCTTTAATGTTGCACTGCAGTAGCAAGTTGGTGTGTGAAATGTACAATGCAACTATTTGCATAACTGTATCCAACATACATTACATATAGTCTAGTTTATAAGCGACCAGTCTATCTATTGTTGAGAGATTTTGTCTATTGCAAATGCTCTATATACCAGTCTGCAAGGCTAGTAATTGAATAATTCACAATGTTTGCCAGGTGGAATTTTCATAAAGGTTATGCTTGTAGAGAACAGATTGTACACAAATACCTCAGGGGAGGAGAATTTGAATATGTGCAGGAGCAACAACATTATTTCATTTTCTGTATTCAAAGTTCCTTGCAGAGTCATTTGTTTGTTTTTTGTCAAAGTTGACTATTATATTTACATAAACTAATCTGACAGAGTTGCCCAAAGTACAGCATTTAATACACTTTAAACCAGGGCTATTCAAATCCAGTCATGGAGGGCCCCGCTGCCCTGCATGTTTTAGATATGTTCCTGCTCCAACACACCTGATTCTAATTGGGTTGTTACGTATCAGGCTTCTAACGACCCATTCATTTGAATCAGGTGTGTTGGAGCAGGGAGACATCTAACCCCAAATTTCCACTGGGCGCTCTGTTGTGTTCCAGCTCCATCACAGAGCTCTTTTTAATGCAAGTGATACACCGAAGCTTCCTAGAAGCATTCCAGAAGCGTCTCAGGAGCATCTCGTCACAGAAGCGTCTCAGAAGCATCTCAGAAGCGTCTCAGAAACGGCTCTCCGCTCGGCTCCGCTAAAGATAGGCAGCAGTTCTATTTTTTGACGGCGACGCTTCTGGGACGCTTCTGAAAGCGACCAACTGCCAATCAGCGAAAACACAACAAGACGCTCCGCTTCTGACACGCTGCCGGTGGGGCAGGATGCAGTGCAGATGACGGAATAAGAACGGACCGCTGATGTGACAGAACAGAGACGCCCGGTGGAAATAAAGTGTAAAACATGCAGGGCAGCGGCCCATCAGGACTGGAATTGAATAGCTCTGCTTTAAAGGGACATTACATAATACGATTCATATGATCAGGACTCTGGCTATTCAGCATGATTACAGTATGCATCCCAGGGATATGTTTCTATAAGACATACTATAAGACAACAATAGGAACACTGTAACTGTCCACTAGAAACTGCGTCTCAGTATCGCAATGTCATCCTCTGTCTTTTCTTTCCATCCTTGGGGGTGATCTCAGCGCACTTTGTCAACTTATTTTTCCTGTCACAGTGACCGAGCGCTATAATTTGTTCAGATGTATGAGCAGGACTCTAACAGGATGGTAAATCCATGTGTCGAGATTTGCTGTTGGGCAAAGTATCAGTGATCGGAGCTGAAATGCTTCATCACCCAATATACTGGGTATTCAGCCTTGAGGAATTTTGCTAGCAAATTACCCTGCGGTCAACCATAGGACCAATGAGGCTTATTCTGTACTGGAGCACCTGTCATAGAAGCTCACATCTTACCAAACTATTTAAACATATACATATGTCTTTTGATGCCACACACAACCCCTGCCAAACTGGACTCATAATAATAATAATAATTATTATTATTATTATTATTATTATTATTATTATTTTATATGTCTGACACATTTATTGCCAATGACAGTTTCCTAATCGAAAGTAAAGTTATATATTTTAAATTTCAAACCAAAAGAAAATGTTTTGAATTTGAACACTGTAAGGCTTAACTCTCTTTTTTTTTTTTTACTGAAGAACAACAATGCCTCATCTTCTTACAGGACTGCACTTGTTCCCAGAGGTACTTGCAATTCACCATTGTGCTTATCTTGTTTTTTCAACCACCACAAAAAGTTGCCTCAACCTGTTTTCCCCTGTATTGTTGTAGAGAGTACATTTTACATCTGATAAACAGCGAGTTTGAGAATATCTTTAAAGTGTTAGGATGTCCATCTGCTATGTGATACCATGCACTATCCTGCACTGTGAATAATAATAATAAGATAAACCTATACAGTAAATACATAAGTAAACATTAAAAAGCTTTAGATATGAAAATGCATTTCAAATGAGCAATGGTGGGGAATTTGAATTTGCCAAGAGCTGATTTCTCAGTGGTAAACAAAATGGGCTCTGCTCCTGAGCCATATAAGTGATGCTTTTATGGATTATGAGCTTTGCCTTATCAGTATATTAGAAAACCTGGAGCAGCAGAATTATAATGAATCTGAGAAATGTGTCATAGCTCAAGACCCACGGCACCGGATAGATCTGTCAGGCTTACTGTAGCACTACACTTAGCATGCATGTGCATCCATTACAGCCTCATATTCTCTAGCAACATACCCCCACAAACTATCAACCTTTTCTCTCTAAATCTGTTTTATTCCTTTAGTGGACTTTGGAACAGAAACCACCCTGCAGGTGTCTACAAGCTGCATTGCGCCACCTGTCAGATATGGCACGATTCCATAACATTCATGATATCTGACAAGAGTCAGGTGGAGCCCTGACACTGCTCTTTTCCCCTTGCTCTATACAGTACCGTACGGCTTGAAAAGGACCACAATCCCACGAGGTTCGACCGAGGGCAGGCCTGCCAGCTGACTGCAGATCTCTGCGCCTTGTGCAATGACTGATGCCCCTGAGCCGCCCGCTGCCCAGTGCCCGGGCAGCCCTGAGCAGATCGATCAAGCCTCTCCCTGTAAGGCTGGCATGCCACATTTACAATTGCTGGTGAAGGAAGATGGATACTTCCCCTATGCACATTGTTTCCATGATGAATTGACCCATGCCAGCTATTTTTTTCCACATATATTATTTTGACAATTTAAAATGTATAAATGAAATGCAACAGGACACCTGAGTCTTGGTTCAGAAAGAAGATAGACATTCTATACATTCATACAGTAGTTGTTGCAGCAATTGGCTAAAGTATATTTCTTCTAAATTGAGTGATTGCACAGCCTGCAGTTCTCTGATACCAGATTATGTCGATGAGACTTATTGATGCAAATTTGCAAATATGTCTGTCTGAAAGCAGAAGGATGAAATGAGTCATAAAAATGATCTGAAGAGAAAACTATTTAAGGGGTCAATTGAATTGAGTATAAGAGCTCATTATTGACTGGTTATGATAATCTGAGAAGGTGATAGTCCTTTTTTTTACAATACAATAGATCAAAAAATTATTCCTGTACTTTTTTACTTAACATAACATATATATTGAGACAGCATTGTGGCAGTGTTACTGTATACATAACTACAAGGAAACCCTAAAGAGCACAGCATTAAATTAATGGTAAATGGACATTCATACACCTTTGGTGATGTCAGGCATGCAAGGCACCACCTCACCACCGGCAGTCAAAAGGTCATTCAATTAAACTGTCCGAAGGCCAATTCAGCTATTAAATGTGTGATTAAAATATACTAAAATGTAATACATGGTTTTTTATTTTGGTATGATTCTTTAAAATAATTTATCAACATAGTGCAAAATGTTATTACAATTGTGCATAAGTATTGTTTTGTTATGAGAAAGATTGTCTGGAAAAAATAATATAATTGATTTAATTCAGAGTAACCAATATAAAGAAATACTTTATTCTCTCTCAACTGTTTGAAAAGTAATGTGTTCACATGTTTTCACCAGTTATTAACAATGCGTAATTTGCAAATGTGTGTGTGTGAATCAAATATTTAGTGTGTTATTATATAGCCTATACAATGTGTTTTGTAATAATATTTTGTATATTTGTGTGTGTGTGTGTGTGTGTGTGTAGTTTTGAAATAATTTTTGCTATAATGTCAAGGGTAGTAACAGTAGCATAGTCTTTCAGTAAAACCAGCCATGGTTATTCGATAATACCAGTCTAAACCGGTATAACTTTACATGGTGAGGCTGGACAAAAGAGAGGAGCAATGGAATAACAGCAAATTAGTGAAGTTCAAATTGATATGGTAATACTCACAAGTCCCCAGCTGAAAGTCCCCAGCTGAGCGCCGCTACATAGTGATTGGATGGCCTCCCTGATCTAAACCCGAGCAGGCATTTGTTAGACTTCTGTGCTAGCCATGGACTGTCTATAACAAACACCATGTTCGAACGTACGTGTACCAGAGCACCCTAGGTCAAAGGTCGATGATCGATTTTGTGATCGCATCATGTGACCCGAGGCCGCAGGTTTTAAACACTCAGGTGAAGAGAGAGGCAGAGCGGTACACTGATCACCATCTGGTGGTGAGTTGGGTGAAGGGATGGGAGAAGACTCTAGACAGACCGGGTATTGCGGGTGAACTGGGAACGTCTGGAGGAGGCCCCTGTCCGTGATATCTTCAACTCACACCTCTGGCGGAGTTTCTCTGGCATTACTGTGGAGGTTGAGGACATATAACCTGAGTGGGCTATGTTCAAAGCTTCCATTGCAGAGAGCTGTGGTCTTAAGGTCATAGATACCTCAAGAGGCGGTAACTTCCTGGACACCGGTGGTCAGGTTTAGGGTTTAGGCCTTTCGGGATATGTTGTCCTGGAAGTCTCCGGAGGCGGTTGCGACTGGCCCAAAGGGCTGCAGCATCTGCCATAGCAGCAACGAAGCTGGTGTGGGAGAAGTAAAGGAGAAGCCATGGAAAATATCAACTTCAACATCACATGGAAGTCGGGGACAGTGCCAAAAGAGTGGCAAACTAGGGTGGTGGTTGCCCTCTTCAAAAAATGGGACCAGAGACTGTGTGAAAATTACAGGGGTCTTACACTACTCAGCCTCCCTGGTAAAGTCTACTCCAAGGTGCTGGAGAGGAGGGTTTGGCCAATTGTCAAACCTCAGATTGAAGAACAACAATGCGGATTCTGTTCTGGTCGTGGAACAACAGACCAGCTCTTTACTCTTGCAAGCATGCTGGAGGGGGCCCGGTCTTCCGGTCTACATGTGTTTTGTGAATCTGGAGAAGGCATATGACCGAGTCCCCCGGGAGATAATGTGGGAGGTGCTGCAGGAGTATAGGGTAAGGGCAATCCAATCTCTGTATGCCCAAAGCTTGAGCTGTGTACAGATTCTCAGCAGTAAATCGGACTTCTTTCAGGTTGGGGTTGGTCTCCGCGAGGGCTGCGCTTTATCACCAATCATGTTTGTGATATTCATGGACAGGATATCGAGGCATAGTCGTGGTGGGGAGGGGAGGGGTTGTGGTTCACTGACCTGAGGATCACTGCTTTTTGCAGATGATGTGGTCCTGATGGCATAATCGGCCTGTGTCCTCAAGCACTCACTGGATCGATTCACAGCCAAGTGTGAAGGAGTTCAAGTACCTCGGGGTCTTGTTCGCGAGTGAGGGGAATATGGAGTGGAGATTGGCTGGAGAATCGGAGCAGCGGGAGCGGTATTGCAATCACTTTACTGTACCAAAGAAAGCTGAGCCGCAAGGCAAAGCTCTCGATCTACCAGGCAATTTTTGTTCCTACCCTCACCTATGGTCATGAAGGGTGGGTCATGACTGAAAAAACAAGATCACAGGTACAAGCGGCCAAAATGTTTTTTCTCAGAAGGGTGGCTGGCGTCTCTCTTAGAGATAGGGTGAGAAGCCCAGCTATTCGTGAGGAACTCAGAGTAGAGCCACTGCTCTTTTGCTTCGAAAGGTTCCAGTTAAGGAGGTTCGGGCATCTGGTGTTCCAGGCACGTCCATCTGGGAGGAGGCTTCAGGGAAGACCCAGGACTAGGTGGAGATATTATATCGCCACACTGGCCTGGGAACGTCTCGGGATCCCCAGTCAGAGCTGGCTAATGTGGCTCGGGAAAGGGAAGTTTGGGGTCCCTTGCTGGAGCTGCTATCCCTGCGACCCGTCTCCGGATAAGCGGGAGAAGATGTTTAAATCCTAAACCTGGAAAATATTTCAGGTCTGAAGTAGTCTTAGCCTCTTCCGTTCATTAGCACTACGTCAAGCAACTGTGATGAACGTCTGATCCATAAAGTTTCTAATAAAACAATACCTGAAAAAAGAGTCGTGTTGTTAAGTTTATCAGCAAATTCCTAGTAGTTGGTTGTTGTGCATGTAAATCAAAATATACTGTATATCCTGTCAAGTAGACGGATCTTGACGCAGTTAGCCAGCGCTATGTCTCAGACTTTACGTAAAAAAAGGCTGGCTCTGTGAGACTAGGTCTGAAGGGGCTAGTACCGGTAAGCTTCTGAAGATTGATTACAATCTCACCTCATGTAGTTATTGTACATACCAAAATCTAGTTTTAAAAAGTGCTCTACAGGTGAAAGGCAGCCTAAACTTAATAAGGTATTGACATGAAACTTTGTTCTTCCTCTGGGAGCAGTATTCCAATTAGCACTGACTGTAACTGTGCATTCAGAGGAGGTGAGAGCATCAAAGCAACCAGAAGTAATTATATTTTCTATGTCAGCCAGTGCATCTCAGCAGCAAGCAATGCCATGACCGTTGCAGTCTGGGCAACTTTATGATTATGAGATACTGTACGACATGGTTCGGTGTCAACCAATAATAATGCTATAAATGCTCCCCTCTAGCGAATTCTAGAGAACACAACTGTGTAAACTTTGGTTCCCTCCAATTATTAGGGTTTCTGCATTATTAAATTTATTTTATCTTATTTTATTTAAGATGTTGGTTTTGTGAAGTCAGAATAATTAGCCATTGACGCCTATTTCAACTATGTTAGAAAGTCCAAGCTGCGACAGCATTGTTGGTAGGATAAGAGCAGTCAGAGTAACTTGGCAGGTGATCGGTCAAACCTACATGTGAACCAGCAGAGCCTGTTAAACCCTAGCCTCGCGAGACCATCCTGATTTGAGCTTCAGTTTAATTTTGCTGTGAGAATCAGTCTGGAATGCTTAGGAATCATTTTGAATGTGTCCGAGTAGCAACTAAACTTTTCAATCAGCGTCGTATTTTTAGCTACACGGGCCTGGTTTAGGTGTGCTGACAGCGAAAAGTAGGAAATGGTTCATCCAATCAATTGCCAAGTATTTTTTACCTGCCATTCACAGTTTCAATGTACGGCTCCCCAGGTGGACGTATTTCAAGTCATTTCAGTACTACAACTATTTATGAGAATGTTTTCTTATCACTATCACCCTAGCAAACATTGTAAATAGCATTATCCAACATGGTAACCATGCAGAAACCCTAATGTTACAAAGGTGGCTTGCAAACAACTCAAAACTAACAGTATGACGCTGTCTGGCCATACACGGTTACCGGACAAAAGTACAATGACTTCCAAGATCTCCAGACTCGTTCTCGCAGGACGCGGCGAGGTCAAACTGCAAGCCTAAAGATTAAAGTCACACTATTAACTAACCTCGCGAGGCAATCCTCATCTTGAAATGCTAGTTTATAGTGTGACTTTAATGAGAAATGTTTTAAATTGTATGCTGAGTCAGGGTTGGAATATGTGTGGCCATTGTATATTTGGAAAAGGTCTCTGTCCTACCATGGTCTTTTAAAAAAAAAAAAAAATGTATGTAAGCTTGCTTGTTTTACTTTTGTGTCCGGTTGGCCTGTGAGCCTGTGAGGTCTGGACTGGCAATTTTTGGTCGCAACATCAGATTTTCCATATTTCAGTATCATGACAATTTGAAATTTGCAACGTTTAATGCATATGCTGTTAAGTATATACCAAAAGCTCAGTATTGCTAACTTGACAACATACTGTGAATGTATATGGTGCCTATCCTATCGTATCCTACTTAAAAATGTAGCCTACTATGTAAAGGGTTTGCCACACTAACACGTTCACAATTAGCAGGACATCCTTATACAACATACTGTAGTACTGTATACTTATAATTACATCATGCAAGTGAAGCGGTGGCCAGCCGGTAGCTGTGCGGTGCTAATCCTCACTCTCTGACACCTCATAGGACGTTCTGGCGATGCAGGCCAGAGCCAATGGGTTTTTGGCTTGCCTTGTAGGAGCGTCTGCTCTCTGCATGGGAGATCGGAGTTCGATTCCCAGAGGGGGACGACCAATCTCCGAGTTCAATTCAAGTATAAGAAGCTAGTGTTTCGAGTCCCAACTCTGCTGGGTTACCGTAGCAAATTATTGTTTGGATCTTTGTCTTGCATTTCCTGAAAAATACAGGTAATGTTTAGAAAGAATAAAGACAGAACCGTTCCATTCCATCCATTTTTTCCTCTTTATTACAGTATTTCAAACTGTCCCTGGTGCTTAAAATATATTGACCTCAATGTCCATTGTCCTTCAGTTTCTTCAAACAAAATACATTAATCTGATTTCTTTCCCTTTGTCCACACTCTCTGTGTCACCACATCATAAAAATAATTATCAACAAAATAAACAATATACTGTATAAGTACATATTTTCTGCATTCATTCTTATTAATTATACAATTCACTGTATACTATTCAATCGCTTTACCTTTGCTTTAAACTACTTCAGGTAGTTCAGGACAACTTCTCATTTTAATACATTCAGCACATCATATAGGGCACTATAATTCAACTTAAGATATATCTTAGAAATAAACCTTTGAATATGAATAAATATATTCCTACAATAAACATTCACAACTTGTATAAACATCAAATTAACACATAATTATGTCATCTATCAAGTATTCAGAAACCCAGCATTTAATACACACGGTCACCATTATCATACATCTCGCTTACTATGGTACGTGTTGATGGCAAATTCCGCGCTAACACGGCGCTAACACTTTGTTGTTTTAAACTCTTCCCCAAACACTCAAATCCATTCACAACAGTCATTACATTAATACTACATTAAAGCTCAGTTTTGAATGATAGGTTTATATTCATTTTAACCATGTACTACCCTGTGAAATAAAGGTAATGTTTAGGAGGAATAAAGACAGAACCATTCCATTCTCTTCCCAATTTTCCCTCTGGGTGGGGGAGGCAGAACCCCTCACCGTAGGGAACCCGGGAACACACTATCTGGACTAATTTGTTCCGCTCTTCTCGATCCTCCTAATAAACTAAATCAAATTTAATAACTCTATAATAAAATTATTGACTTTTAATTACAATACCTTTCATCCTGTCAATACAGATATGTCTTGTAAAAATAAAATACTAGATTTCCAAAAAGAAACAGAAAGGCGACAATACTTTGAGTGTACCAGACAAGCATTAGCCAAAATGTCAAAATAAATCTTCCCTGCATCTCCCATTTGCCATTACTCCGTCCGGCCTATAGCAGATATTAAATGCACTGCTGGGCATGCATAACCATGATTTATTGCATGAACAGCCAAATCCAAGCTGAACAGAATTATTAGTGTGTTTCATTACATCACTTTTTTAGGAATTGTGCTCTGGCTTTATGCAGCACTTAGTGTGTGAAAGGGGGTTCATGAGTTGCTTCTGTTTTGTTAGTTTGACATAACCTGCTGAAGGCATGTCGCTGTAATGATACATTTCTGCAATGATAACTTTTAAAGCCTATCTGCATCTGACAAAGTGGCCACTGACAATGAGCTATTACATTATTATATACAGTATATGAGAGGAGAGATACATTGTTTAGATTATTACATGACCTTCTGTTGTGTATTTACAATATATGTGAATACCCTGTCTCAAACAGGACATTTTAAAATGCTATTAATTTACAATAATAAGTTATTTATTTGTAAATGTGAATTTAAAGCATTTGATGACTTTTTAAGGACCAGTGGCCACCCTGAAAAATAAGGAAGGAAAAAGGCAAGTAACAACAAATTACTACAGTATGTGTTCTTGGGCTGGGTTCCTTTAAAGAGTTATTAAACAAAGCCTAAATTGAGAAGATAAATCATAGAATTCTCCAATAGAATTAAACAAAAAAATAAATGCAATCATGCAACATGGCTGCAGGGGCGGAGCCAATGGGGGGGCATGGAGTGGCATGTGTCCCCCCTATTTTAATTGAATGATCAGTTTAAAAAGAATTACAGCATTTAAGTGACCCCCCATTTTCTTCTTGCCCCTCCTGTGCCCCTCCACTGAAAATATTCTGGTGCCGCCCCTGCATGGTTGATTGCAAAACATTTGTTTTTCCAAATATTTGTGTAACCCATTCATAACAAATATTCAAAACATGCACAATACAATCTTTCTGATGATAAAAGAAGTTTGTTGCTGATAAAAGATGTTTGTTGTTTGTTAAGAGCATAGATACAAACAAACACACAGACAAACAGAGTGCACAATTCACTGTGCACACGTTTTTGTACTGTATTTAGTAGCAAGAAAAGATTAGCCAATATTATGATGTTTTATCAACTTTCTCAAACAACAGAAAGGGAGTCTGAATGCAGGTGTAGCATCCAGTATCCAACCCACATGCTCTATCTAAACCATGGCATTTTTGGCAACTGCATTCCATCTAGAAATCTGGCTTTATTAAAATATTATTATTATGATAGTACATAGTATTGACATAATCTTTTCCAATGTTGTGTGTCACGCAAGGGAAAGGGAAGTTTGGGGTCCCTTGCTGGAGCTGCTGCCCCCGCGACCCGACTCCGGATAAGCGGAAGAAGATGGATGGATGGATGTGTCACGCATTATTCCAGACACCAAAATCTCCTTAGAATTATTGCAGCAGGTTGGCATTGCACATATAGTAATCATATCACACTTACCATTTAATCTGCTGTATATAAGAAAGTCAAAATACAACATCAGAAAAACATCTCTAAGTAGTATTTCGTTAACATATTTTCTATGATCTGCAGTGGGTAAATAACGTGCCTTTTATTTACTTCATACAACAAAAATATAAAATAAAATAATAAATAAACAATAAAATACGTAATACGTAAATATTAATGTACCATAACATGTTTTATTTAGTTACACTTGACACTAGCCACATTAAACACAGATAAACATTACACTGTGTACTTATAAGAGACCCATCATGTTCCAATATAAGTTTTAAATGGCGTTTTTGCTTGTTCTACTGATGTCCATGCAAGGAGAATTCATGTGTGTGAATGAATCTCTAGAAATGATGATTGCTGGTTGTCAACATTCACCTTAGTCATTCACTAACAGGTGTAATTGGCTGCACAGAAGACAATCATTTCAACAACTCCCTGAGTTTGAAGAAAAACAATTTTTCTGAAAGTCTGATAGCACATTTTAAGTGGTGAGCTGAATGCCCTCTACAGAACTCTATTTTAGACACATATGGTCTAAGGCAACCTGTTAATATTAATATGTATTTAGAAACATGTTACCTGTGTGTGCATTTTCAGTTGCATATGGGAGTTTACATTGAGTATACTGTGAAAAACATTACTATTGCTCAACATACTCTGAAAATGGGAGTGTGCAAGCTTCACAAATGTAAACCATAAGCTCCTCAGTGTAAAATATGGTAAAATATTTTATTATTTTGGAAAATATTAATGTAATATATTTACATGAAACAGGCTATTTATTATTTATACTGGAAATTTAAGCAATCAGTGATAACGTTTTGAGAATTTGGGAATATTTTTTGTTTTACTACAGCAGATCATCAAGTTATCTGTTGCCATGCTATAAATCTGCACTTATACATCTTTACTATAAAGCAAAGTTACATGTACAGTAAACCTTACCACCAAAACAACCTTCAACAACAATGACAGTTCAACCACTTGTGTGAAACCTTCAGAAGCACCGTCGCTCAGTGTCAAAGCCCTCCTGCCCCTGTGTCTGCGGTATAAATGATTCTGTCAAGCAGTTACTCATTTTTTACTCCTTTAAGAAAGGCAGTTGCCCTGTGACCGATAGCTGTTCTCCTACTTCTATTGTGTTTTAGACCCTTTAAGACCCCATCCTTTTAGACTGTGTGTGTGTGTTTTCATTATGTGTGTGATAAAGAACACATACAGTAGATGTAAGTGTGTGTGCGTGTGTGCGTATGTGTGTGGCTATACTGTGTATGGTAAAGTATAGCTTGATTGCTTGAGAATGATGGTGGTGGGTGTCAATGCTGTTGTGGTCTATGATGAAGGGGCTAGCAGTGGTGCAGTGGGTAGAGCTGGTTCGATCCTCACCAAACTGCTGCTGGGGGTTGATCCCACATTATGTGGCAGCAATCACCATTATTAATGGATGAAAGTATGTATGTGTGTGTGTAAATGTGAGGCACTTTTCAGTGCTTTGAGTGGCTGAAAGGTAAAGGTAAAGGTAAAGTGCTATATAAATGCAGTCCATTTACCATCTAGCTAATCTAACCTTGTGTTTGTTGTTGTTGTATCAATACTTTACGGTTTCACTCTCAGAGTAGTGTTATATTATACTGTATACATACAGTACTCTGAGAGTACTCTACAATACTCTACTCTGAGAGTGAAACCAGTCTAGTGTAGCTTGTTGACGCTTAATGGTCAAATAGAAGTAGAAATGTGTCTTTAGCGTGATTTGGCCCATCAATGATGATAATTGCCCATATTACCACAACATTAGTTGATAGTAGTGTGAAACAGTCAACAAATCTATTCACATGAATATTATACAGAAACATGTCTGGTCATCTCATAGTTCTTATTAGTGTGGAGCTCGAGATAATGTATTTACAACTTGTCTAGTTTTAGTTCAAATCAGTAAAGTTTGAATAATTTATTTTGAGAGCATTTATGAACAGTATGGGAATTTGTTCTGAAAATTATTCATTTTATAATGGATTCATGGGTTTTCTTTTCTAGGCCTTCTGCAGAAATCTATTGATTGCAGACAGACATGTGTATCATTGCTATTCAAGCCTAAGCTATTGATAAAGCTTTCTCTCCACTCCTGGGGTAATTTGCATTTTAAATCTAATTTTTATGAAGGTCAAGAACATTTATTTCTAAAAGGATAGACACCTTTTTATGTATATGCCTAATGAAATATGAATCGTTTCTCACAAGAAATGGATTGATGCAGCAGTGACATTTCCAGGGTCTCTTTAAGGTAATGGCATAATTTGGATCTGATAAATAGCCAGTGCATTTAATGGACTTAAAATGAGGTAAAAAAAAACTTGCACTGCTCTAACTGTTTAATTGTTACATATGGTTTACCTGTTGATTAATGAGTAATGATCAACTGTCACTTGGAAATTTGCATAAAGACCATATAGAGATCAACATATCTGTCTATAAGGATGTAATTTAATGAATTGTAATAGAATAGATACGATCACAAAATCGATCATCGACCTTCATCCTATGGTGCTCTGGTACCACGTACATGTATCAGCATCCTTATGTTTGAACATGGTGTTTGTTATACACAGTCTATGAGTAGCACAGAAGTCTAACAAATGCCCAGATGGATTTACCTCTCCAGGTGTCTCCATCATTACCCACGTGCGAGTTGAAGTCTCCCAGCAGAACTGGAGTTCCCTGCTGGAGCCCCAAAGAGGACTCCATTCAGGGTATCCAGGAAGGGCAAAAACTCCAAACTGTTGTTCGGTGCATTTGCACTGACATCAGTGAGAATTTTCCTCCCTACAACCTGTAGGCGTAGTGAGGTGACACTCTTGTCCATCGGGGTAAACCCCTCGCTCAAAGTCTGGCCCCTTCCTTGAGGCCATTTGGGAGACCCTACCAGGAGCACACTGCTCCAGATAACACATCTCTCACGGTCATAGGGACACACAAACATCTCTTTCATTTCATTTCAAACATTTCCCGAAGAGGGTAGTTCAATTAATTTTGTTATTTTTATTTTAAATAAGAATAGTTTGAAAGTTATTGATTCTGGCTGCTGTTCATAATTTTAATAATAATAAATATTGATTATTATTTGGCTACATTTACATGTACGACATTTGCCAGATGGCTATAGACTTATTCAGTGTCAATAACTGTGCTTTTCTGACTACCAAACACATTTTACATAGGCTACAAATAATGACATATCCGTCCTGTTGTTGAAATTCAGAATCCCTATTTATGCTTTGAAACAAGCTTGCCCACCCCTGCCATTAGCAGTTGACTTAACACTGCCTAATTATGACTATGATTAATTTGACTTTTTGTACAGTTTCTCACTGCAATATACATTAATGTGGTGCATACAGTAAGATGGAAGACAGGAAGGTATGTAGTTGATACATTATATGTATGTATATATATATTACATATATATACATATATATATATATTATATATATAATAATTTTTTTTTTAATAATAATTTTTTGTTATTATTTTATGTTTTTTGGAGAGTGTGCCTTTTATGGGCGTTTAGCCCCTGCCACTCCAGAGGTCTGTGCACTTCACTGCTTAGTACAATGCATTCAAGAAAAGTGTTATTAATGTGTTCTTTATACATTGTGTTATACAGAAATGCCAATTTGATTTGTTCTAGCTAGACAATTACATTATAAACACAGAATAATCCTTACAATGACATTAAATGGGATTGTATGGGATTATGTGAGAAATAAAGAAGCAAGAACATGCATTATGTGCAGATTACAGTAAATCCTTTAATCCTTGTCCTAAATTAGTTTTAATCAGTAGCATCCTCGGGTTGTCCGATGAAGTAACAGTGAGACAATGTCAACAGAAGACTACATTTAAATGTAATTCATTTCACAGTTTACAAAAATAAAATCAAACACCTTCACCAAGACAAACAGGTATTTAATGCAGAATGCATAACATGATATGCTACATAAAGAGAGTGCCTCAAGTATCTAAAGGCCTATAGATACTGGAGAATTTAGTGCACTCAATAAAATATAGTATGCACGGTACTGCACTTCTATTGCAAAATAAACAATATAAATGTGCACATTTTTATTGCTTGACGTTTGAGCCAAATCTATACAGTATGCATGCGGACATTTCTGAGCAAGTTAAGCAAATCTAATGGAAAGACATAATTGAGTGTAAAACCTTCAGTAAAGATGCAATATTCTGAACTGTTTAGGAGCTTTCCTAATGTGACTGGGTAATGAAATCAATCAAGTAGAAAAAAATAAAGATTATCTATCACCTGCAGCCTGGTGCAGCTGTGGCTTAAAGGACATTTAGCATATAATCATTCCACTTTGCTAATCAGTCTAATAACTCACTTAGATTTGAACAAAGAACCATGAACCACCAAAAACGACTAAAATGGCATGCTAATCATTTCCCCTATACATTTAAAGTTTAACCAAAAACACTTTGTCTCATTGTCAGTCACTTTGTCTGTGTTGTCTGTGTCTGTCTGTCAATGTGTCATGCACTAGTATATCCTTTATTATAGCTGCCAAACTAAAGTTGACTTTAATTTTCCCAGTTGGCATGTTTTTAGAGGCATTCAATTCCCAAAGAAAGAAACGTTGAGAGTGTGAAATATTGGTTAAATACGGAACAATAGCTCCTATTGGCACACATAAAAAAGAGAGGAATATGTAATAGAAAGTGATAGCACAATGTTTGTGGAGAACAGCAATAAACACCATTAGCAGTTGGCTTCTCATCTTTTTGGAGACCAAATCCATTACATGAATGTACATTGACAAGCGATGGTTGGACTGCTTTCAAAATCAACAGACAATTTACACTTTCTCTTATGAAATTACATTTCAATTGAAACTGATTTATTCTTGTACACGTAACTTCCCAAATAAAAAATAAAAACGGGCCAAATAAATATAAAGCATAATTTATTCAGTGTTATAAGGAGAGTAAAATCACTCATTTAAATAACCTTGCTTAAAATAGTGGAGAGCGCTTCATTAATCTTTGTGTCATTCCAAAGGATAAATGGGATAAGTAATTAAAGCTAATAGGAATTTCATTTTCCATCTATTTTGCGGAGTTATTATTCACTATCTATCTATAATGGAGGAAGGGGGCCAACAATAGACCATACTTCAATCCGACTGAGTTCTTACAAATCAGCTTTCCAGCTTTTCAACTCAATCTGAGTTTCTTTATTCAAGATACAATAACTGCAAACATGAATAATTTCATATTGCAATCTACAGACATGATACATTTTCAGAAAACCCTGAATCCCTGACCCCTCCATTGAGGTGACTCTGATACGCTGTGGGGGGGCATTTTGCTGGCATGGTTTGGATCAATAGAGGGTCCATCTTAGAAGGAAGAGTCACTGCAAATCAATAAAGTTGTTCTGAGTGATCTCCTATATCGAATGGCGGAACATTTACAGTGTATCCTGTCCGGTAATTTGACATGCCAGCTGGTTTATTTACACTGAACCATATCGGGAGCTGTCCATTAAAATGGTTTTAAAAGGCAGGCGCTTTCAAAAAATATGTAGCAAGTGATTAAACAAACCTGTTAACTAGCGGAGCCAGCCACTCTTGCTGAAGCCAGTCGGAAAAAGAATGAAAACATATTGAGAAAAGCATTTAGTGCCGCTCTATGCTCTTCTAATAAATTCTAATAATAATATTAATAATAAAAATAATATATGCTATTTAAAACCACCTTAATCACCCTTGTAGTTGTCAGTAAGATGCTGATTGGTCACACACTGGGTTCACTGGACTGAATCACCAAGGATCTCTGATCTCTGATCAAGGCTAGTCCGGTCAGAGTTTCCAATACTACTTCAACCTCTGGTTCTATAGAGATAGGTTTTACTAAATAATGTCACTGCTGCTATAGGAGCTTTCCACTTTTCAACCAAAAAGTGAGAGGATTTATTTGATATACTTTCTCATTAATGAGCAGACTTTATGGAAATGAGATGCACAATCCCCAAATAGCAAATGAAATATGGTATGATTGGACATATTCAGAACAGCCCCAAATATCCCTGGTCCTGTGTTTTACATTCTTCTTCGCATGCATTTCTGCTGCATACTGGTGGGAGGGCTCCATAATCTAGTATCTACAGTGCCACTGAAATCAAAATGATGATTTACAAGGGTTACACGAGACCTCAAGGATTTCTAGAAGTGATGTATTATCCAGGAAAATAAATAATTCTGTAGTTCCCCTAAGGATTGCATGCTTACAGTCTCCTATTCCATATACTTTAAAAAAAAAATGCAGTTAAAAGAACAACCAATCTTTAACTCAACCAGCAGCTACATCAAAGACATATCCCTGCAGATTATTACACCTTTATCATAGCCCAACAGGGATTTTGTTTGGTATATATGTTAGTGCCAGCCTCTTCTGTGATACTGTTGATTTGGCTGGCTGCATTGTCACTCACAAGTCTGTATTCGGAATATCCAGGGCGACTCTAGTGCACTATATTTACTAATTTAAAATGTTACATTTATTTCAAGAAATAAATACATCCCTCAAATTTTACAGATTTGTAAGACCTGTAAATAGCCAGAGTCCTGTCAGAGTCCTGTCATCATAGTTTTCCAATGAATCCCTCATTGTACATTTAACATCCAAATTGATCATTGAGTTAGCAGGGCCGTAACCAAGTTTTTTTTTCTTCTTTATTTGTGTGTGTGCGTGCTTTGTGTGTGTGTGTTTGTGTCTGTGTGTGTAGTGCATCTGTCATAAGGGAATCTAAATAACTATTTGACTATCAATAAATAACAATAGTAATGGCTAGCATAGGGGGTATATGTTTCATTATACATGAGTGGGACATGTCCAGTTTCTGAAAATATAGTTTTGTCCCCCCATTAACAGAACTGAACTATTATAAGAAAAGCTCAAACTGCTTTAAAACAGAGGCACACAATATCGAGAGGCTTGCATATTGTAGAGAGGCTTGCATAATGTAGCCTAAATATTGTAGAAACATTTTAAAATAGTTATTAAATCATATTTTAGAATGGGCATTAGAATGGGCATTGATTTTGTCATGTTTTCAAATGATTGATTATAGATTATCCAATTTATATTTATTTTGGAACTAGTTCTTTTTTATATATTAATATAGGCTATATAGCACCTTTTGAAATAGGCCTACATTTAAAATCAAACCTATGCCATTGGCTAGCATATCACAGTGCAAATCATAGTTATTATCACCATACAATATTATTACAGTGGACTAGCTAACAGCACAGGCTGACAGCTAGCTTGCTCGTAATTTAAATACCCAGGCAGCAACCAAACATTTGATTACTTCAAATACACAAACAGAAATATATACAGACTGCGACATGTTCTCTAATTATTTTGGGATATACAGTATTACATTATTTATATTTTTACCTTTTTATATTTTTTATATTTACTCTTTTTTGTAAGAAGATAATTAGACTTATACCTTTTAAAATAAAATGAAAACAAACATTTGCATCTAAAAGAATAACACTTGGAAAATAAATATGTATGTTAAACTTTGAAAATGTAAAAATATTAGATTAATTAATTCCGAATAACTAACTAAAAAAAATGTTTTAATCAACTGACAGCCCCTATATCAAACACAAACATAATGTTACATAACATAAAGATAATGTATTTTTGGATCTTTATGTTCTCCTGCCGGTTCTGTGTAATGCATTTTTCAGTTCTTATCGAGTTATGTTTATATTGCATATTCAGATGTTATACATTGTTATTGTTGCAAAGTGAAATGCATCTAAATTGAAAATAAAATCTAAAATGTTGCCTAAATACAAAACATTTTCAATATTTATGAATTCTGTTTGTTTATGTGATGTGTTTTCTTTCACATTTTCGATCTCTGTTTGCAAGTTATATAATGTTTGTAGAACATTTTAAGTCTTAGAATAAAATACCTTATGGTTATTCTGTGAAACTAAAATGTAATAGCTGCAGTATATCTCTTGCTATGGAAACATTACAGGGGCTTTATATTTGCCACTTACTGAAGTGATTAGAGTGATATGTATACGTGACATGTTTAATGAATACAGTATGTGCTGGAGTGATACTGTAGCTTGCATTTAGCAAAATGCTTACCGGTCAGGTAATTGACAACGCCAGTCTTATCCAGTGTGAATCTGTGCATTTGACAAAATGGGGATGTTTCATGAATCACTTTCAACACGTGATGTCATCACAGGCCACGACAAGGGTGAATTTTGAAAAGACATACATTTTTCTCATAGGGAAGCGTGGTTAGACCCAGAAATCCTTATTTGGATAAAGGCATCTCCAAAAATGGCGAATGACAAACAAGTCTATAGCTCATGCTAGGCAGTTTTATAGTTGATGTTTTTGTTTTTACATAGTCAGCAATATGCTTATGCAGAATATTTCTATTCAGTTCTCATATGCATTGAGATTACATTCCATCACTCAGCCATATGTGCTTGAAAGGCAGCGCTCTCTATTGCTTTGATCGACTTCATAATATCACATGGACCATTGAGGGAACCCATCAACGCATATCAGAGAGCACAGTGATCTTTGTTGGAATGTGCGAAGGTCAGATATCAGCAGATAAGGTTGCCATTATAGGTAAAAAATCTCTTTAAAGTGCTGGAGCAAAACCCCACTGCAGTATAACAGCAGGAGACTTGAAACAATAGCACATCAATGTGGCAATTGTTTGCGGGGTGCAGGTGAGGCAATAACGTGACAAACAATTTTGAGGAAGTCTATTATGAAACTTGAAATTGGTTCTGACTAGCTGCCTGACCATTTGACTTTCCCAGTGTCTCACAGAGTGTGCATGCAGAGAGGATTGGCTTCACTATTTGGTCTCTGTGTCCTTTTAACATAACCATTTGAAAGATTAAATGAATGTTGACAGTGTCTCAAAGGTGATATCATTTATAAGGTAATATGTTTCTCATCTTGTATAAAGTGTTAGGCAATTTTGATATGATTAAATGTTTAAAGCTTGGTCTCATGTCTATGCATTCGTTATAGTAAATATTAGAACCTATTACATAATTTTAAAATTGTACTTGAGATTGCACATTCACATCCGTACATTACAGTTTGGCTCCTGCATTTTGCGTTGAAACACGTTCTCACTCCCAACTCGTCAAAAACTGCAGATTGGTCAAGGACCCTTCTCGTCAGTTTTCGAAGCGGTAGAAAGCCTTTGGCGTCGTAGGATAAAGACTTTGGTCATTGACTGTTACGGCAAGACTAGGAGTAACCACCACCAGTTTATTTTTAGATATGGGCATGCAATTTCAGCGCAAATAGTAGCTCCTGGTTTTAGATAAATAATCATTATACAATCGTAACATATTCAAATTTAATTTTGACAAGTTGGGAGTGAGAAAGTGTTGTTGCATTACGTGAGCACCGTTACATGTGAGTGTACAATAATTGTATGCTCACCAATATTATATGTTTAATAGGTTAAAAGGCATGGTTTTCTAATATTTAAATAATTAAAACATTTTGTTATTTACTGTATACTGAATATTATTTTAAGATTTTGTTTAAATCATATTATAATACTAATACTTAATGTGAAGCCATTCATGCGAAACAAAACTACATTTTTTTAGTAGTTCTACTTCTCAACGATTTCTGACTGAAGGAAAAACAAAACATATTTGCTTGCTTGCTCAGTTCTCATTAAATGTATCACACAGCAAAGCCAAAAATATTCTCCCAAGGAATGACTTGTTTTAAACATGCAGAGAAAAGAGAACAAAACACAACACCCATGTGAGAAAAAAGAGCCTGCAAACCTGTATGAATTATTGTACTGTAAAATAAATTAAATAATAATGTCTCCATTGCATGACCTAATTCCTTATACCTGAGGGATGCAGTATCATCTTAAACTCTCTCTACTCCCATGTTGGGCAGTGTAAAATATGTATACCAATCCACTGCATGCAGATTAGAAACATTGACGGTCTACATTTTTGTCTTTAGATCAATGAAGTAAAGTTACATTATATATTAACTGTTAGTAATATTTAGTTTTATATAATGGTATTATATTATTATAGCACATCCCCAGAAAATACTGCACCACATGCCATTTGTGTTGTTGTAATGGGAGGGGTAGAGCTTGGTGAAAGAATGGGATCCCTAGAGGGACGAGAGAGTTTTGCCAGACACACAACATGCACATGCATTTCATCACATTCACAGCACAACATTGATTTTGTACCTATACAGGCAGGAACCAAAACAATAATTGCAAACACAAATTGAGGAGTGTCCCTTTAATAATATTAATACAACACATATTAACAATAATTAACTTTTATTAGTGGCAAGAACATCATTGCATTATAGAAAGCTGCAGCTCAAAGTTGTATTGTTGTCAGGGCCCCACATGGTTGCCAAGTCATTATGGACTTATGAAGATGAAAGAGATGTTTGCAGCAATTATTTAAATCATTATGGGAAGACAAACATGTCTTTGCACTGTTATCAAGAACCATTAGAAAATTCTTATTATTCTAAACAAATTGTGCATGTGAAAAAAACATGCTTAATGCAATGTAATATTATTAGCGTTATATACAATATCATGACATCTAATTTCAAGTTACATAATGTTTTAATTAATTATTCAGCTCCTATTTGTATTTTCCCATGAAGATATTACGAACCAAAAATACATTATAAGATAGTCTTCTTTTTATTCATATTTCCATGACCCTATTTCAAGCATTAGAAGGAAAAAAAACATTCCTTTGGTTGTATTTTATTGGATTTGAAAGTGATGTAATTAAGCCCTACTCACTTTCTGTAATATGAGGAAAAAGTAAATTGTGTAAATGTGATGCTCTGTATTTAAAAAAACCAGTCACTGATTAAGAAAATATGGCCGTAAGAACCCCATAACTTCAAAGCCAACATATTATCTGAGTTTCAAATGCAAACATGAGGCAGGGCAACAACAAGCAATAAACATAATTGGAGAGCCATTTATTGAAAGGCTAAAATGAAAAAATGTCTTCTCAAACCCAGGCATATACAGTATAGTCACATCAGCAGCCAGAAAGGACGTGCTAGAATCATCCTTTTCCAACATACAGTATATAATAATATATGATATTATGATTGGATAAACTTCACTGACTGCTTGCATTTACATAGTGCATTGAATCATTTGAATGGAATAATGCTCAAAATAGTAATAGCAGTAGCAATAGTTTTATATTAGATTTTCTAATATTTTATATATTAGACTTCTATTGATTGAAGATCTCCCATACATTCGACATGTGTAACCATTTCAGAGTCTGATGTAAAGATACTGGCCCTAGTCATGGTCAGGTATAGGGGTGTGATCAGGCCTTTCTCCTGCTACAATGCTCAGGTCGGTGGTTGGCGGCCCTTTAGTTATCACCTATTGTGTATTTATATTTAGGGGAACTTTTCGTTTCCCCCCTTGCATGTTATTTTGAGTTCTCTGTTGATGAGCTGGTAAACTCCTGTATGTTTTGCTTAGCTTCACCTCTAGCATTATCTGTGTCCCAAAACATTACGGTCTTCATATAATTTATAATTTAATATGAACATGAATTTACATTTTTCTTCTCTTCACACTCTCTCTGTCTCTCTTCATATTTAACCTTAAAAAAAACGTATGTTCTTTTTTTTTAGTTCATTTTGGTCCAGCTCCCTGTCTTAAAGCCCATCTGTCCATCTGTCATTAACTCCCATTTCCAGCCAGGAATTGAGTCCTGGGAATTTATACTGTCACCCCAAATCCGACCTCTATAACATCTGCCAGGCATGTTGACTATTCAAGTGGTTTGATATCCAGCTATGATTCTTTCATCACAAATCTCCATGGGAGTAAAGCGTCTATTTCATATATTGCAGGTGTTTGCTGCAAACAGGCCCAGGAACTAATATAATACAAATGTAGTTGGCCACTCTCTGCATGTCTCCTCCTTTGTTATGATTCTCTCTGGGGTTTTTCTCATGACATCAAATGCTCATTTGAATCCCTGCTGTTATGGTGAGGTCATGAGACAGGCATTTGCTCTAAAATGGTATTTCAAGAAAACATGTATTTCTGCCAACTTTCCATTTACATTTCATTTTGGATCTGTGTAGCTCCACCCTATAGCACACATTATCTTTATCAGTTAGTTCGGTCACTGGTCATTTGGTTCATGAGTGGATCTCAAGTGTCTGCTCACAGCCTTGTGTTTATTGGTCCACGTTTAAGAGGAAACAATCAGCCCCAGTATATTTCCCTTGGGACTGTTTGGAAATCTAGAAATATTGGTACGCTGGTCAATAGTCAACTTTTTATATTTTATGGGTACAAACACTGCCAGATTGCCTACTGTATACCAGCTGTACATCAAACATTGCTGCCAGTAAACTATCCTTTCATTATACCGACCGATGCAAAACTGACCAACTGTTATGGAAGTCAATAAATGTATAATATGGCAAAATCACAAAGCCGATGCCAACAATGACAACAACATTGCCACATTTGGTCTCATATACAGTACATGCAAGACTCGTGAAAACAGCCAATGTTTTCTGCTCAGCTCCATCTCTGGGGCTACAACATTATCACTTGAGTTACTGACTTCAACAAAGGCAATATGCAATATATAGTTTCATCAAGTCATACATAGAGGACGCATACTAATCAGTGCAATCCATCCAAACCCTCTGGATTATTGTATATACCTGTCAAATGCAATTACAAATCATTATAATCTTATGTATATAATTATTTCCCCTTTTTTATATAAGGCAAGTTACAGGGTACAAATCATACAGACACTTTATGCCCCTCTGAAAACCTTTTTTTTTTTTAAATCCATTTTAAAATGCTATTATGGAATTACAATTTCACAAAACATTATACACACTTTTAAACATTCCATGTCCTCCAACAGGTAACATTTAGGGCCCTATACCCCCGACGCAATGTGGCACTACCTTTGCTAGTTTCAGACCAACACATTTTCATGTCCAGGGTAATAGCAAATGCTAAATCTGAGAGCCACTGGGCGTTGGTGCATTGCTATATTATAATTATTATTATTAGTAGTAGTAGTAGTGGTAGTAGTAGTACAGTAGTAGTCGTAGTGTGTACAACAACATCTTTTTGGTGGAATTATGCTGTTGCCATAGATGTCTGCTTGCGTGCTTTCATTTCACAAACAAGCAGATGAGCCATTTCCTCTGCAGAGATGTGCTCTTTCTTACTTGGCAAATCTGCTGTTATAATAGCAATCTGCAAAGTTGCTAGCGCACCTGGCTTTTAAAGGGAATGGGAGAAGAGACTGATTGGTTTATTGTATGTTGTGCCCCAAAACACACATGAATATTGCAGAGAGTAAGTACAACCCTTTGAACCATGCACCTGGCATTGAAACCATGTATCTGCTATAAAAGTGGATTTGGACATAAATGCACTTGCTTAAGACCGAGTGCTTAGATATTTAAAATAGGGTCCTTATTAAAGTGTAACTGCACACTACAATGGGTTTTTTAGTTGTAAACTAAATAATACTACTCAACTGTGATGAGACAAGTGCTGGTGTTATTATTGAACACATTTCGATTTTATAGTCTGAAAAATGTCTCTACACGTCATATCCGTTAAATTTTGCCCTGGACATGGCTGGTTTCCAACAGTACTCCTCGTCTGCTTGTGCGTCATCAAATTGAAATATTAATGGTAATGTTAATCCCCTCACTCAGCTTATTGATTACATTTTATAATTGTTCAAAGTTTTGCAATAGGTGGAGTAATGCATCAGAGCTGGGGTGCAGTTACACTTTAATGTCCAGGGCCCTAAATTTAGAATGTTTGCAACGCTGGTATTTATCAACTGCTCATACACCCAAAAAGTGGTTTGATCATCCTTAACTAAGAACTAACAACCACATAACTCCGGGTTTAAAGACCAAGCATAGTACAGTTGGAAGAACTGTAACGTTTCGCTGGTCTCGCCGGGGTAGGACGACCGGGGGGACGGACCACATCCCCAGTGCCTCACGCCCTCAC
>JAODOY010020670.1:0-24976 GCA_025399855.1 Forbesichthys papilliferus
TGCTCTGCAGGGTTGTTTTGCAGTTACATATTACATTGTGCTCTGCAGGGTTGTTTTGCAGTTACATATTACATTGTTCTCTACAGGTTTATTTTGCAGTTACATATTACATTGTGCTCTGCAGGGTTGTTTTGCAGTTACATATTACATTGTGTTCTTCAGGGTTGTTTTGCAGTTACATATTACATTGTGTTCTTCATGGTTGTTTTGCAGTTACATATTACATTGTGTTCTGCAGTTACATATTACATTGTGCTCTACAGGGTTGTTTTGCAGTATACTGCATCCTATACATGGCTTTCCTGCCAGCTGGCACACTCAACGTCATGGCGGCTAAGTGGCACAGAGATCAATTCGTAATAAGCCTAAAGACATCGCTAGAGATTTCCTCTGACCTCACCACGCCTATCTGGCGATACTGAAGAGATACATTTAGTAGTTCTCTCAGCAGATAATTCAAGATGCAGATTTTTTGAATAGCTTGAGAGACCACATGTATTTACTTCCATTTGCCATCTACACACTAACAAAGACAGATCTAATGATACAATTAAAAAAATACATTCTGGTGTCTTTTGCTAAATGTAAAATTAATGTATATGAATAGTTCAGATGCATACACCTCTAAGTCCATAGCAATTTGCAACTTGAAACAGCACTTATGTGTTAAATTAGGTTTCCATATTTGGGCTTACTCATTTCACTTTCATTACAATGAAAAGGCTGTGTTACCTAATAAAAATTAATATATTCCAAAAATGTAACTAATTATTTCAATATTGCCAAAAAAAGTGTATCCATAATACAAGCTCATTAATAAGCTCAGGTATACACGTGTTATTGTTTCCTGATCGTGTGCAAACATTTGTACTACATGGGTATTTCAAAATAACATCAGTGCAATGCATTTTATTTACTTTTAGTTTAGAAGTAATGTTTTCATTGTAGAGATCACTTAATTTGAATGTATAGCCCATACTTTTTATTACTTGGTATTACTTTTTAAAATGTTTTCCTAAAAGACAGACACATAATATGTCTTGGATAGTGAACAACTTCCCAACTCAAAGTAAATGCTTTTCTCATGTTGTCATCTAACAACATATTGCAAAAGTCGAATGTCCGACATTGTGACAATTATCTTACTTGTCTTCTTCTTTGAGGTATGTACAGAATGTAAAGCTTATTACTTTGTCTGTAGGGCGATACGCTTTGTTTCTTGCAGAATAACATAACAGGACTTAACAGGTGCACCTTTAGAAGGGCTATAGTTAATAAAAATATGTATTGTTAGTTCCTATGATAACCATATAGCTTCTATTTATTGAAATGTTACAATAAAGAGTGTTTATCCATGACTATGCATGCAGGCAACTGCATTTATATGGTTCTTTTCCAGCTCAAAGCACTGTATGTGATTACCTTACATTCACCCGTTCACACACACACACAGTGATACAGGTGTCTTGCTCAGGCACACGACACCTTGCAGCAATGGGATTCAAACCAGCAGTCTTCTGATTACATGTCACCCCGCTCTACCTATGCCACTGCTGCCCTCAATGAACACCATATATCACTGAGGTATGTGAACTGTAATACATTTCAGATGACCAACCCGTAGAGAAACAGTGTTTGGGTATGCTTTAGGGTATTGTGTACAGACAGTATGTGTCTCTAATGCAGGGGTGGGGAACCCTGGTTCTGGAGAGCAACTGTACTGCATGTTTTAGATGTATCCCTGATTCTAAATGAATGGGTTGTTAGAAGCATGATAGCGACCCATTCATTAGATTAGAATCAGGTGTGTTGGAGCAGGGAGACATCTAAAACATTCAGGATAGTGACTCTTCATTCCACACCCTTGCTTTAATTTATACATTTAATTTGGGTGCAAACACTGTTATTTCTCTATACAGCATTTTATGGCCTGACCCTTCAGAAATAGGACTTTTTCTACCTACAATAGCTTGAAATCACATAATGGTCATAAGAAGAGTTTTCTTACAACAGCCAGCAAAACTTTATTTCACAGTGATCCGATCAGCATTCATACACAGAGAAAAGTAAGTAAATTTGTGGAAGGAGGCAAAAAGCCAAACATTTCACAGTCCCTATGACAAAGGATATTTCATACAATCCTTTGTATCTGTTGCAACAATGTATTTTTATGTCATCCAGACTAGATGTGTGGAGGTGGTACCTAAAGATGCCAGAGGAATGCACAGCAAGGCAATGATGTTTCTAAATGCATGACGACCATCAGAGTTCTACTCATGGCTGAAACCTGTTGCTGTCGTGGAAAGAAGGAAAACCCATATCTTACTGCTGTCCGTCGCTGGCTTACAGAGAATACATTCAGTTGCTCTTTCGCCCATAAACAAAGCATCCCAGATGCAATATTCAAATGTAGTTTATTGACTAAAGGAAGAAACCTGTTTATTGAAGAAAATCATGATGTGATGATAAAGGTCTATTCATCATCATCGCTAACAGAACCATGCTCTCTTTTAGACGTCATTATTACTGTATATGCACAAAAGGAATTTCATGTAAATAATTACATCAAACTATTTAATATGTTTTGTAAACAAAGCACATTGCTATTGTATGGTCTTTTATTAATTATTCCAAAATGGTATACCTGAATGGAAATTTAAATTAATTCATTTTGTAATTATTGTAGATCCCTATTTGGACACACTAAAAGGGCCAGTAGGTCTATGTTAATTGGCCAATATAAGGAGTAAATGACACTAATTACATTACACGGCCCAAGTGAATGAACTAACTGACAGCTAAAGTGTGTAATCCCTTAGATTAATAGCATCAGAGTACCGTATTTATATGTGTAGGTACATTGAATACAGATTCATAATTTTAAAAGTTTGTGAATGATTTTAAATTCGTGTAAAATGTTTGGATTATATGATAGTTTACATCCAATCCCGTAATTATGTTCATACAAGTTGTGACTGTATTACAGTATAGGCATGCAATAATTGCAATTGATATTTATAGAAAAAATATACTTATAGTTATATATATTATATTATATACTCATATACTTATAATAGCCTAAATATGACTTTTTTGGGTTTTATGAAACATCTATCTATTTTTTATTGTTGTATATTCAATACATCAAACATTTTACATTGCCATGTCACTAATCCTTCTTGAAATTGAAAACTGAATATCAGCAGAGTTTTGGGTAACTAGAATAAGATGTGAAATATAAAATACAAATAATAAAATAAAATAGTACAATTGTATTAAATAAAATAAAATGTAGTGCTTTTAAATGCTAATAACTTTTTAATTAATGTCCTAACATTTGGATGTAGAATTTCATTGTATGGTATCCATCTTTGGCTTTCAGGTTTCAGCTGAGTATACAAGAAAACATCAAAACGTTTTGAAATGTCTGGTCATATCCTTTTCATTCACGCAATGTCTAAAACACACAGCAAGTTGCTTTGGATGACTCTGATTAATTTAACAACACAGGTGAAAGAAGTAATAATAATACTTTTAATATAATAAGGCTGTTCCTTTTTCCCCCCCATTATCTTAATTGAGTGCAAATTGGTTAAGAGGTTACAGCATAGCTATCAAGCTGCTTAGTTTTGCTTAGTTTTATCAGATGACAATTTAAGTTCTCTTCATCCTATTAGGAAGAAAGCAGCTAACGTTTCAAGGCACTGTGTCAGCTTAATGAGGATAATGGGAGATGGGGGGACCCAGATGACAGAATTATCAGAAAGGGAGTGTAAACAATGGGGAGACCGGTCACGTGACCAACTTTGTCTTATATTAGTTGGGTGACTGTCCCTTACAGCTTGTACTGTGTTCACAGTCATGTATTTTATGTGTTTTTTAAATCTTCTTTACGTTTTTTATACAGTAGTCTTTGAGTGTTATTGAAATAATATTTTGCTGAACTGACTAAAGTAATGTTAATTGGCATCATTTCAAATCTATTTTTAACATTGTTTACTTATTCTGGAACTGGCAAACTGATTTCAATATTAAAATGTCAATCCATAACATTTAACCCAGATACATAATATTAATTACTAATGATTTTTGGAACCTAAAAGCATTGTGCATTGGTAGAATATTGTATGATGTTTAATTTAAATAAATTAACAAAACACTCATTTGGATTTGTAACACATAGAAAATTGATGAAACATTTTCATCTCTGCTAGTATGACAGTTTTGCATCACTATCAACAACATAAAAATGTATACAATACAATTTGGAATTTATAAAACACAGTTTAAAAAAAACCTAGCTCAGTTATCATATTTATTGTTAAACACCTGAATTAGTTTGATGATCATCCTTTGCATTAGTGGAGACAATGTCTTTGAAATATTTACATACTTTCTCTATTAAACTTTTGGTTGGTCACAACAGCTATCAAGGAGTTAGCTCCGCCCCCTATCACTCAGCCCAGTTTGACCCAATCACAGACCAGTGAAATATCAGAAACTCTGTGTGTGTGTCTGTGTAAACAACTTAGTAAACCTAATGAGCTACAGGTCAAGCCTTCAGCAACAAATGTTTAAATTACCGCATGCTTGAAATTATGCCTGAATAATATTAACCACACATTGAAGCGCCAGCTGAAATATGTCAAAATAATTCACATGGCTGTAGGGGGGAGGGGCACAGAACGGTGCGGACCAATGGCTTCTGTAGCAAGGGGGGGTAGAGAGGAGTGCCAGACACTTTGCATTCAGGTGCAGGAGGTGCTCTCCATTTGTAGAATGTCTGAAAAAGTGTTTTTCTGGACGCAAATCAAGGAGTGTCCCTTTACATTCCTTACAAACTATTTTTTAAATATACAAAATAATTTGATTTCCATTCAACCAACATGTCATGTCATGTCATGGGATATGAATTGACAGAAAGGGCAAACCCCAAGAGGATGTCTTGGGTCACATGACGACACATTTCTCTTCAGCAGCCTGCTTCACCTCTGTCATCGTGGTCTGGGCTTTGGCCTTCAGAGCATCCACGTCCATGTTTTGAAGTTTCCCGAGAAAGGAATCACTGATCTCTTCCTCCACCTCGTCTTCCTCCACCATCTTGGCAAGGTCCTCTGGGAGATCCACGTCGTCTCCAGCCATCTGAACTGTTGCATCGTCCTGAGCGCTCTGTATGGAGAAAGACATAACAAAGTAAAGTATACCAGGTGTAGCCATCCATACGCATCTGAACATTTACATTCACATTTTCAACATTTTAAAATGTTTTTGCTGCAGTAGTCTTTGCAAAAACAGTAAACAACATCTTAAAATAGCCATTATTACATGTGTAATATCCATACCTGCCTCTTCCAACAACATACCTAAGATGATGTTTATTTTTCACACACCTGCGCCCTGTATCAGCATCAAACACTGTACCACAGCTGCGTATTTTCCCCACCATCATTCATACTGTAGTATTTATACTGCTCACGTCCTTACATTCTCTGTGTGGATTTGTAATTGTAATGCTTCATTCTGAATGGCACAATCGCTGTGAGCAGTATTGTCTACAACTCTTGTGTTTGTATGTCTCGTTGGTTGTCCTCTGTCCCATGTTCTGTGTATGTCACAGTTCCCCAGTTTTGACAATGGCCTGTTTGCTCTTTGTTGAGTATGAATTCTCCCCTGGAAATCCTGATCTTAGTTTCCTGGCCGCTGCTTGTTGAGGACCTTGCCTATAGCTGCATGTCCTATGGACCACTGGCCTGATCATAAATAAATACCTTGCTTCAGTTATCAAATGTGTCTGAGATATGACATTTTTAATTTCTTTAATTTACCTGACACTTCCAGCTAAGCAGCGCTCCTAGAACTCATGAAACATGTTAAAATAAATGAAACCCCTTACATCTGGAAGTCGGTATTTGTCTCGAAGGCAAACCCTTAGGTTGGCCCGTTCTGCCTTCTTCATGGCAAACTCCTTGTCTCGTTCAATCCTGCATGAGAAATACAGCATGTTGTTGAATTCAACATTGTTTCCTACACATCCAGAGTGCATGTTCAAACACTCAAAAACATCACCTGTTTGCTTATTAATTGCGCAGAACTGACAAATTACTACATTTTCTTCAGAGAAAGTGTTTGGTGAGATTGCAAACTGAATATTTAAAGTTCCTGACATGCCAGTCTGTCTTCACGTAGTCTCTTCCAACTGGACCCAGACAGATGGACAAGCATTAAGAGGGCAAAGGTTAGACCAATGAGCAGGGGGTTTTAAGTAGGCTATAGCACTAATGTCTTTCCAACAGCAGTGCTAACAACCTTACAATAATGTTGTTAGTAAGCATAAACTTTTCACACTGCCAGGAAGGTTCAACTCAATGAGTTCATATCCAACCGTATCAATCACACATCATCCTCCCATTAGATTAATCAAGATGGCTCATTCTTTTCATTGGTTTAGTGTGTAGACTATTCCCTCTGCTGTAACAGTTACTATTTCATCACTGAGAAAGAACAAATACCAACTGTCACATACACACACCTGAATAGATCTGCATTTAGAAGATCGTAGCCCTTAAATTATATATATAATATGATCTGATGAATAATACAACAAAGGAGGAGATAACTACTGCCAAAAATACAATTAATTAATTAATTAATTAACTGTGCACTCTTATTATTCTGTATATTCTCTATAGAATATTCCTTTTACAGACTCAGTGTCTTCATGTAGTTTTATATTTAAGGGTCACCCAACCTCTGATCCTGTTTAGCTGTTAGCTATTCATCTCTATTCTATTTCTACGGACCAACATCCTAAACAATTTTCTTTGCAACTTTTGTCAGAAATGTTCTTCACAATTTGACAATTATAAGTGTTATTAATACATTTGAAATCACAACCATACAGTATGTAGCCTAAACAATTGTGAACCATAATTTGAAACAACCAAGTGATTTGTGTTTTAATTGGCTAACAATGTATTTATAGACCTAGCAAGCATTTACCTAGCAAGATACTGATATGTAAACTATTGCGACTACTGACAGACTTAGACTGGTAGAAAGATGTTATAAAATGTACTTAATTTAATATCCCCAACACAACAGAATTACTTCAGATTTAAAGGTCATGAAATAATTGTGTTTTTCTTTCAGGCTACAAGCTAAGAGAGGTGTTTAATAGCGGCTGCGTGGAACTGAGCCCTGACAAATTGTTATGTGCAGAGCCTGCCTAATCTATTCAGAGTAATTTAAGCTCCAAAGAAAATAACCCCCCACCTAAAGCTACCTTCTAAGCCATGCTAGCTTCTGATGAGGTCATGCGCACGTCAGCAGCCGTCCTGTGCAACATTATCACACCCATACCCATATATAGACTTAAAGGAGGACTAAGCAATATTTCACATTTAAAAAAAAGATGATATATACTGTAAACTGTATAATAAATTATATTGTAAGGTAAGGTAAGGTGTATTTTATACTCCTGCAGAGAACCTTGTATTGGGCTTCACAAAAACAGTGCATGAAAAACACAACACACTTGTCATCAACATCACTGCACATGCACACAAGTATCTACTGTAAGTATAGAATTGTACATATTTACATGTAAATCTTATTGAAATTATTAGTATTATTTAAAGCAGAATTTAGCACCTGCTATTAGAAAGTAAAGGCCTTCAACAACCAACCTGGGTCTATACTGTTTAAATACACTACATAGATTGGCTTCTTTGGTATCAAATCACATGGCACATACAGAAAAAGACACAATGTATGATAAGATTAGCTCTTAGATGGAAAACTCCTGGAGGAGGTTTTTGATCTTTTTTGAGTTTCTGAGTGTTATAAATATACATCATGTGATGTGTTCAGCCCATGAGGAATACATACAGCATGTTTCCATTGGAGAACTTTATATTCATACAAAATTATGTCGACTTAACCTCTGGACTTGGTATCATATTTGTTTTAACTATGTTTTACTTTTGACATGGTCATGGCTTTCTATCAAACTGTAGTTTAACACATATTATTCACTTGTTTTATGTGTATTTTTGATATGCCACTATAATTGGTGAATACAATATTACAATTATAGAGAAGACCACCATATTTGAGAGTCTGTAGCAAGGCCCATGGTTACTCACTTATCTTCAATCATTTGCTTCTGATACTCCTCAAACTCCTCCCGGGACATGCCTGTGGATGTGGAGGCCTTCGCATCCGTCCCTGTCGGGCTGGCGTCATCGCCTACGCCTCTACCACCCGTCATATTCTTGATTTTATCGCCCAACATTTGCTTCATGAAGAACGCCATGGCCCAGTGTACACTGTCCAGAGGTAGGCTGATCCTATAGGGCTGCAAAGGGACCCAAAACGCCCCTGGAAAACACCTCACCTGCCTCCAAGGGACGGTACAGTCCCACCTTTCAAATGAGCCGTGGTGTGGATAGGCCCTGCTATGGTAACACTCCAATTTGAAGCCTGTTATGAATATGGGACATAAGTAAAACCAATTATGAGCTTAGCTCATAGGCTATCTATTGACAGTGTTCACCTTGCCCTAATGTCAAGTATAGGACCAAGTGGCGATAGAGGCCACATTGATTCCTCATTAACCCCTTACAATACTACATGTTGTATGGAGTAAATTCCCATTCCCTCCCAATTGTATACTGCAAAAAACAACTAAATTAATGAATAATATTTTGATATATGGATCTATTGTTTTACAAAAAATATTTAAGATCAACAATGATTTAAATAAAAGTTCTAACTTTACACTGAAACATTTTTATTTTTATTTTTCAGCACATAACATTGAAGTCACTTTTACAGCATACAGTATAATGTAAGAAGCAAATTGATGCTAGAGAAAGCTTGTTATTTCAATGAATCACCACAAAATCAAATGCCATGTGTGGAGCACAGGTGGGGCAGAGGTGTGCCCCACAAATTAGAAACGCATTGCCAAGGCTAGGATATTGTTTTGCGGCTGTGTGGTCACTGTGTTGGTGCTCCCACATTTACAGAAGCAGGACTATGTAAACACAATGTTTTTTCCCAGGATGCACTTCACGGGCAGCTATAGCGGACCGTGATGAGTTATTTGCTGATTTTGACATAGAGTTTATTATTTTATAACCGCTTACTACGACATCTTTACCCTTAAAAACTCCTCTCTGTCACTGGTCTTTGTGAGATAATGGGGACGATTCTTCATCTATTGGGATTGGTATGTTCTGCATTGTATCCTTAGTTAAAGCTGGATGTACGTTTTGGCTTTAAAATGCATGGAGGTCATGTAGTACATGATTATTAAGCATTGCTAAGCCAATAATAAACAAATAAACTTTGGTCGAAATGAACATGTTATGTTTGTGTTCCAATTCATGGTTGTATATATTAGTATGCTATATGCAGTATGAATACATTGTTATATTAGAATTGTTATTTTCATATTCCAATGTATATGTTCCTCAGCAACAGACAAATTGGGAATGGATTATTGCACAATGTGCAATCTTGCACCATCTAGTGGGACGCAAATGGAAGTGGTAAAAAATGTTTATTTTATTTTATTTATTTATTTATTTGGCGTCTAATTAAATCTGAGAAAAATGTGATTATTTGTTGTGACAACCATACACTATAACGGACAGAATTAGAATATCATGGAAAATAAACATTATACAGTATATGCATATAGGCTATTTGCGTACAAAACAAACGTTTGCATAATAGCATAACAGTAGTAGGCCTACTAATATTTATTTTAGGGCTGTGTCCCGCCAACAAATAAAGGAACTGAATATGGCAATGGCAGTGCATCGCCAGAGAGTACAGAGCGTATACTGTATATCTACTGATTACAACTGCAGCTTTAATCAGACACGAGAGGCTTACTGGGTTGCGAGCATCACAGGAACAAACAAGTGATGGCAGGGTATTTTATAATGCTAAGGAAGGAGGGGTTTAGATAGAGAGCAAGTGAGAGAGAGAGAGATAGAGCGAGAGAGAGAGAGAGAGAGAGAGAGAGAGAGAGAGAGAGAGAGAGAGAGATCGTGAGAAAAGTGGGAGTGGGAGCTATAGAGAAGGAGAGCGAAAGAGTGAGATGCTGTTGCCAGGACACAGTGCAGCAAAATGATCCCTATTTAATAACAGCTAGAGGACGATAAACTTGTGCAACAAATAGGACGTAAAATGGACGCAGTGCATGCCGGGACGTGTGGGCAATAACCAGCTGACCCCATAAGAGATCTGACGCACTTTAAATCAAATCAAAGGAAAAGGTAGGTAATCAGGTGCGATGTTACATAATCGTCACAACACAGCTCCCACGATGATGACGTCATCGGTAGGAATACAGCCGCGGAAAAAAATTAGAGACCACCTTAAAATGTAATAGTCTGCATAACTAATGTAAAGGCAAAGCATTTCACTTATATAGAAACAGTATTTAAATACAAATCTAAAAATAGATATATTACATGTCTTGCTGAAGCTAGGCATAAAAATATTGGTTGAAAATTGTTAAATTATTAATGTGTTGAGTTCACATTCAAATTCAATGATGTTTTGTTCTTTATTCATATAATCTTTTTGTGTTATAAAAGTTTTAGCAAGTTAGTATATGTTTTTAGGGGATTTGTGTTTGGTATAATGTATAGATGATCCAGCCTTTTGCATCTTTTTGGTGTTCATCCCATGTCTTTAGTGCCCACACAGCCAACTGCTTCAACACATCTAGCACGGTCTCTGCTGGCGAGGACACACGACTCTCACTCGCAGATGAAAACAGGGATGTCTCTTTGCCGAAGACACCTCTAACAACGTAGGGAATAACCAGCAAAACATATTTCTAAACTATTGTAGTAAGTATGATTAGTGGGAGCTCTCAATTTATGTTTTTGTGTTGTCGGTGGTTATTTGGTTTGTCTTTTTTGATTTATGTGTCTGTAGCATGTAGCCTATGGGGTGAGAGAGGTATGGTAGTAGCCTATCAAGAATACGACTACTAGCCTATACTCCTAATGCTTAAAATGTGTTTAAATTACTGTGGCAATATCCTTTTTTGGTTGTGCTGATAGCAATGATGCTTAATTTGCATGCATGCTAAATTTCTCTTTTGTCATCAGAGGTTATTTGCCTGTGGCTATAGAAATTATACAAAACACTTAGCTAATTTGAACTATTCTGACACTTAATAGTCTCAATAAAGTCTATTAGATTATACAGATAAATTAGGGAACAGTATATGCGTTTCCATGCATTTTACCTCCAGGTTCAATAGCTTGATTTTTGAATTTGTCTGTAGTTTTGTAGTTGTAGTTTGTACTTTTTTCCTTTGAGAAATGATTTGTTTCTGGTGTAACTCTTAGAAGTGTATTTCAGCAGCATCTGGGGTCTATAGGTGTTTTGTCTTAAGATGAACAGCAAGTATAACCATGGGTTAGTCCAAGCACCATCTGGATGCCACTGTAACGCTGTTGTAGCTGTCCATCATCATCTCACTATATGAGCAGCTGTGGAGACATGGCTAAGGGACATCTGTACGCACTCACACACACACACACACACACACACACACATGCACTCACTCGCACACGCACACCACACACACCACACACACCACACACACACATACACACGCACACACACACTCACTAATCTGTGTGCATTGTATTCACATTTGTCATAGTGTTATCATACAATCTAATCATGCCAGCCACAGTTTATATATTGAAATTATCCAGGATTTGCCTCTGTGGTCTAGTTTCTACTATTATAATGTAATATTAAATGCATAGTCTTTTTATGAACCACTCACTTGATTTGTATGTGAAATTAAGTTTAGTCCATCATAGAAAATAAAACGCGTTGTTGTTTAGGGGTGAAACTATGTGAGCAAGGCCATGCCCCTCCTTCACCGAAGGAGTGCCAAGGGCACGCCTGCCCTCCTTCCTCCACTTGCCTCTACAGCGTCTTCTTCCAATAATAGACACTACTGTAATTGTTCAAATCAATGGCATTATGGCACACGCCTTGAGGCCTCTTAGCGTCCATTTGCAGATGTTTCCACATGAGCTCTGAGTAACTCTAATGCATTATAGTGCCACGCATGAGTGGACAAATAGACTGAAACATCTGCTGTGAAGCAGATGAGACAGCCCTGGCCTGGCAGCAATACACTTGAGCTCTGTGCTCTGCTAGCGTGAGCTCTCCACGCGTGTCCTGTGAGAGACAAACTGTATGTAGACAGTAATACGTCACGTATAGTTATGTCTCTCGTCCACGGATTCAATCGTCCACCTTTCAACTGACAATGCTGTTATTTTTGAAGTCTTGTCATTTAATCTTGTAATTCCAGAACAGTGTTGTTTGTTTTTCCATGTGAGGGCATTATAGCAATATTAATTCCATGTGTTTCAAGAGATGTTCATTTTCGAAGAGAAAAATGTCATGATAAATATGACATAATTCATGAAGCCATCCATGAGCTCTACTTCGAGTTCCTCACGGACAGATGAGCTTCTCACCCTATCTGTAAGGGAGAAGCCCTTATGACTTGATATGACTTAATATGACTTAATATGACTTTATGTTATTATTAGTAGTAGTATTAGTGGTAGTGTTGTTGTTGATGTTATTGTTAGTGTTTTTATAGTATTTATCAGTCTGCCCTCGCAAACAGTGACCTGCGGTGTTGTACAGAGGATGGGCACAGCAGAGGCCACACTGCGAATGGACAGCATGGAGGTTAAGGATGAATGGCAGGATGAAGACTTCCCCAGGTAATGTGTGTGTGTGTGTGTGTGTGTGTGTGTGTGTGTGTGTGAATGCATACATGCACGGTCCAAAGGGCAGCATGTGTTACTATACTGTACCGTACATGAGGTGGCATCCCATCTGCTCTCTATTGTCAGACAGTGGAGACTGACTTATTTACTTTGTATTGATGCGATTGTATATCATACTGTACACAACTACACTGTACTGTGCAGAATACATGTGGACAAGTGGACTGTGCAATACATTCGTCCATACACTGTGTATTCCTGTGCGAGTCTTACAAACATTCTGTTCTGGTAGATAGTGTTATCATGCGGATCCTTGTCTTTACCACTATACAGTAATCTTGCTTGCTTATACTTCTTACCATGCATGCACTTGCATCTCTAAAGTGCTGGCACAATAATAACAGTAATTACCAAGAGCCCAGTCAGCCAGCCAATGTGTGTGTGTGTGTGTGTGTGTGTGATCTGTCCCTGTTGTCAGGTAGGTCGCCTGTCTAATTTGAATGTCTGCAGTTAGTAATTAATGGTGTTGCTTCCTCCGACATCATCCATTGTTTGTTGTGCAAGGCTATACTGTAGTTGAATCACAACACAGCCTGGCTGAACAATACCAAAGTATTGAAATGGTGAATGCATATTTAGCATTGTTTAAGTTTATTTCATTTTGAAGCATTGGTGGTGTTAACAAATACTCATAATCTGGCAGAGTACAGAGATACAAACAAATATTAACATAGTAGAAAAACTGCATGCTGTAAACCTTTATTTATACCTTTATTCCCACAATTATGTAGCTATCTGGTATATTCTTTATTCTAATAGACATTGATCAGAAGTGGTATCCTTCTTTTCAGGCCTCTACCAGAAGATGGTGACACTGAGTCGACTTGTGGCCTCTCTGAAAACAGAACCAGTGAGTCTATTATCTGTTAACTACTTCATGTCTAACCTCAACAGTATAACCTACCTAAATTGAAGAGTAAATATTGACCTACAGGATCTTTGCTACTCCCTCTGTGCTATGAATGGCTACTTTATTCTGTACAAATAAACAATGCCCAGGACAATAATATGAAAATAGATTAACAACACAATTAACAAAACAACACATTTTATGAAATTATTTACAATATTCATAATAAAATAATGTAAACAACATGATATTAAAATGTGGAAATCATTGCGATCTTGCCAGACTTTGAGAACCACTGTCAGATAGTATAGTAATAATCATCAATATTCACTAAAAGAAAGCCTTTAGTTGGCACTGCCAATGAGGCATGGTCCTGTCCTACTCTCCTAGATCCGCCCACCACTCTGAACGTCGGAGGCTCTGTGGTCCAGCGGAAGCGGCGTACATTGATCGCCCCGGAGATGAACATCTCTTTGGACCAGAGTGAAGGCTCGCTGCTGTCTGACGACTTCCTAAACACTCCTGACGACCTGGACATCAATGTGGATGACATGGAAACCCCCGATGACACGGACTCACTGGAGTTCATCACCAATGGCAATGAGCTGGAGTGGGAAGGTCAGCCAGAGGTCAAGCAGTAAATCTAACTGGGAATCCGTATTTCAACAGCAACCTATTATGACATTATATGATACTAAATGAAACAATTTGTTAGAGTATTTGCAGTTTGTGTTTTTATGGGATTTGATACTCTATGATGTGATGTGATGCAATATGATGCAATATGATGTCATCCTATATGGTGTGCTACAATAAGCATTGCCATACTAATTAATACAATATGTGCAACAATATGCAAATACACAATAGGTCTTCAACAGGGGCTCCGGGACCCCTAGAGGGTCCTCAGAGGTGCTGCAAGGGGTCCACCAAATTATTTGATCCCAAACGTATCTTCCAAAAATTATGATAAGCAATACGATACACAATGCGATATACGATACAATACTATACTGTACGTTTTACGATATGTGATATAATAAACGTTACGACAAGCAATACGTTAAGCGGTACGATATGTAATACAATACGGAATGTGATTCAATACACAATACGATACGTGATACAATACGTGATATGATACGTGATACGATACGTGATACGATACGTGATGTAATTCAATGCACGATACGATACATACAGTCAAAACCCACACTGCCATGTACCTTCTGGCTCCCAGATGACACCCCGGTGGCCACCGCCAAGCACCTTCCTGGGGACACTGAGGAAGAGAGGGACTCCGCCGGTCGTCTGTGGCGGACGGTCGTCATCGGTGACCAGGAGCAGAGGATAGACATGCAGGTCATACGGCCATACCTGAGGGTAGTCACACATGGAGGTTAGTGATGGCCTGTGTCTGTGTGTGTGTGTGTGTGTGCGGTGGACGTTGTGTGTATGCGTATGTGTTTGCATAAATATACCGTACACATATGTGAAGTGATTTTGTGAACACCACCTTATCACAGTTACTGTACAAGTCTCTGAAGGGATTCAACACTAAGTAAATACAGCGCTGGGCTTAATTTGCACTGACCTTTTGAAGAAACCTGCTGAATGTGTCCATCTCCCTCTGTCTCTCAGGTTACTATGGGGAAGGTCTGAATGCCATCATAGTGTTTGCAGCCTGCTATCTTCCTGACAGTAGCTGTGAGGACTATGCGTACATTATGGAGAACCTGTTCCTGTAAGATCCATGTTGGCCTTCTAGGGGTCTCCATTTCTCAGTTGTTAAATGTATTGCGTGCAACCCTACTTAAAGGTACAATCCTATAGATACGGCGTCTGTACACCGGCTACATTCTAAGCTCTACAGCAGCTAACTCAGCAGTACAATTCTGCTCTCTACTCCATCCCATACACATCTCCTAGGGCAAGGCTCTTCTGACCTGAGCATACGTTATATATAAATAGGAAAGTAATTAATGGGACCGGTTCGTCATCGATTGTCCTTTGGCCATTGTCTAAAATGACAATGTGTCGTGTTCTCAGCTATGTCATAAGCAGTCTGGAGCTCCTGGTGGCCGAGGACTACACCATCATCTACATGAACGGGGCGACTCCTCGCAGAAAGATGCCCAGCATCAGCTGGCTGAAGAGATGCTACCAGGTGATTGACAGGAGGTAAAGCACACAGTGTCAGATTAATCAGGTAGCGTGGAGCACGCCCTCACATCACACTGACTGTAATAACAGCAAGTGGATGAGCACCGCAAAACCTGTTTCTGCCGCTACTGCGCTTGGCACTGGTGGTGACGGTGACGGTGGCGGTGACTGTGACTGTGGTGATAATGGTGGTGATGGTGGTGGTGATAATGGTGGTGATGGTGGTGGTGATAATGGTGGTGATAATGGTGGTGATAATGGTGGTGATGTGAGGATGACGATGTCAGTGGGGATGATGACAATGAGGAACGTGCTGACGGTGGAAATGATGTCGATGGTGGCGGTGATGATGACGAGGGTGATGCTGATGTTGCTGATGGTGATGGTGGTTTGATGGTGATCGTGATGACGACCATGGTGGTTGGATCAACGGCACTTTCACCTGACTGTCCTGCAGGCTACGGAAGAACCTCAAGTGTCTGGTCATCTCTCACCCATCATGGTTCATCCGCACTGTGCTCACCATCTCCAGACCTTTCATCAGGTGAGAACCTGGTTCACCATGCATTTGCTCAAGGGCTGTGTGGCCGTTTTCTCTTTAGAAGAACTCTAGAACAGAGAGAGAAGATGGAAGATATACCACTATATAACATTGTCGTTATCAGGGTTATTTATAATGAGGCCTACCAAATGCCCGGGAAAACCAACAGTTTGTCTTGATTTAGAAGGATTTAGGAGATCACTGATAAAACATTTAATTTAAGATGCCTAATCCCTTCCCGCTCCATAATATTGTTTATGTTATTTATTAACTAGTGTAGAAGATGTGTCTAAATTACACATACGTAATTGTATAGTGGCATCATTGAGTGTGTTTGGCATGTGTTCTATGCTATTGTAAGTTAATCGCAGCAGTACATAGCAATGCAAATGTACCACAATGACATTTCTTCCCCGCAGTGTGAAGTTCATAGAGAAGATCCGATACGTTCACACCCTGGCAGAACTCAGTCAGATCATCCCCATGGAGCATGTGCAGATCCCTGAGTGTGTTCTGCAGTAAGTTATCTCGGCCTGCAGGGGTCACCAGCAAGGCACTAGGTTTCTCACATTGCTTTTTCACATGGCCTAACTGGCAGATTCTGATTCTACCGTCATAAATAAATCAATGTATTTTCTTGTAAAAACTGCTACCAAAGAGCATGAACACCCACAGACACAGCAGACATCTTTATCTATCATATACTATCAATATTGATATAGTTGTGGAATAATAATAACACATTCAACTGTTGAAGCTCCTTGACTGCTTACATCTATTTATAATATAATAAATCGTTCATTTGATTATAGTAGCAACACTGAAGAACTCTTCATTCTGTTTTACTTCAGGTATGATGACGACAAGATAAGAGCACAGAGAGAAAGGTGAGGAAACATGTTTAAGTAAACATTCAATTAAACAAAACAAATTCATTCAATTCATGAAATGCCCCCATTAAACACCATGGACTCTCTTTCTGACCTGCAGGCTTGAACAAGACCATCAGCACGTCAACTCAACACCGCCTAAAGAAAGGTGACCTCCTTGTTCTACGTTGTCTGTGTATTCAGCACACAGTGTTTTAGCAAAGCTACAGTATACATGCCGTGGTCAAGCTAACTGTTGCAAGGCCCACTACATAATGTATTAGCTTCACTGCAAATTTAAATGGGAGAAGTAGGGTGGTATATTGTAGTAATTTATTTTTTATTTATTACTTGCAATGGATATTTAGCAAATGTGTATTGCACACTGAATCGCATAAGAAAAAATTGCCAATCTAACAGAACACTTTTAAATACATATTCAATGATCTCACCTCATCAGAGAATTTAAGAAAATACAGATTCTGTAAGATAAGACATTTTGTGAAAGAATACAACACCTCTGTAAGTGAGCCATTTCCCAGCTAGTCAAACTATGACGAGACCATAGCTATATGACCATACCATGAAGCTACATAGTAACAACATGATATTTCCTTATGACTTACTGTATGATATCTGACTCACAGGCCAAAATCAATGATGGCCCAGTTAAGCCGAGACATTTGAAGGTAAGAGTTTGACAGTAGCCAACTTCTTTTCTCATGGCGATTTCTAATGTCAACCTACTGTACTAAACACAGGCATTTTAGGAAATGTTATCATCGGCACAGACATGGATCATAACTACACTGCTACAGCTATACAGCATACTTTATATTGGCACAAATCATATTGGCTCATGTCTCACGTTTATTTTAATTTTAATAAATGTGTCGTACTTTCTGGTTGTTTCTAGTTTCAGCAATCAAAGTCCAATTTCTTTGCAAAGTCATGTTTCACTTCTGAGTGATGTAGCCTATACTGTATAGCTGAAGACCTGAATGCTGTACAGTACTACTACAGTACAATACTAAAACTGCGTAGTGCGTACCTGTTTGCTGCACGCACCCGTGATATTACATCTGCTCAGCTCTTTAACACTGCCTGTACACCACTGATCAATGCTATTTTGAATGCACCACCGAAGAGCAGCTAACCTTGGCCTGGCAAAGGCTGCGCCAGTGTTGAAATTAGGGGAGTGCCCACTGTGAAGGGGGGAGCTATTTTAGAATGGGATAGCTATCCTGTGCTGCTGACTGTTCCTATCTGCCTCCATATATCAACCGCATAGACCTGCTGCAGCTGCCATTTGAGTAGGAAATGTTGGTGGTGGGGGAGGGGGAAGAGGGGGGTGTTTGGCAGACATCCCTGGAATGGTCGCATGCACTATCTCCTAACCAAATGTCCAGCTAGGAATCAGAAGAAAGATGTATTGGTTAAGCCGACATGTGCGCCGTAGGATTCGTGAGAATAGTGAGCATCTAGAGCATCTTGAGATACACTGATACGTTCCTGTCTAGGGTGCTGATCATTTTGAGGATCCTCTTTATGAGGAGGAAAATGACTATGGTTATGTTAGATGACGAAGCACACCGCAGGTCAGTGATAGTCAAAATGAAGTCGTATGGTTTTAACGTATAGTACACAAGCTCATATTTCACACAGAATTGAAAGATTCAAGAACTTCAAATCTTGCCTTACTGTACAGACAGATTGGTAAGAGGCTATTCTATACATTACAGATTCAACAAATTCCCAGAAGGCTGCTGTGTCGGTTAGAGACTACTCCATCTATTAGGGCAGCTGCCATTATTCCACAATATATTTCAAATGCTATCATCTTCCAGCAGTTTTATGTTTTACAGTACACTGTAGTATATAAACCAAAACCATTATGGGAAACTGAAGCAACAGTCGTCCATCTCCTGCATGGTTATTTCAGCTATATCTGTGAATAGCTGAATTCTCTACACAGCATGATCTGAGAATGGAGCTATACAACAATATATTGCAAATTCAGGACCTTGAAGGACAGTAAGAGGCAGCTTCCAATGGAGCTAAGAACTTACTTGAAGGTCCATTCACAGTGTACAATGTGATTTACTGTAATTACTGTTTTCTGAGTATATATGCTGTTTTTTGAAAAATTATGTACAATCATCATTTTCATATATTATTCCTATAAATGTCTTAGAACTCTTGTTGTTACAGTGTATATTTTCCCTAGTTTGATATGCAAGTGTAATGTTGTTCCTATTAACCTCTGTTGTTTCATGTTTCAACTTTTATGGTGAACTGCCAACATGGTTTTACAAGGCACTTTTACAGAATGAAAGACATTGTTAAATGAGACGAGATATATTTAGACAGTAAAATACATTGATATTAAAGTGTTAATTGTGGACCTTTATTGTTTCTTATTGTTTGTGTTTGTTATTATTGTCCATTGTAGGTTTCTGAATGTTGAAATTACCATTTCTTTTTATATGCAAGGAATGATGAAGGACATTTTATTTTAAACCATTTAGTCAATCAATCCAGGCTACTTTTAACCAATTATTTATTCAGTGTCCTGATGCATGATGTCCTATTTTGTTTCATTAAATTAATTTGGTATTAACAAACAGTTACTATGAGAACAGAACACAAATAGTTGTTGTTCACAAGCTGATGGGATGGTTTTGTGTGTAATTACGGTACCATGTCCTGAATGTTCTTTCGGGCACTGATAGGGGTTGATCAGATTAAGGTTGAAATCTATAATCTACAGTATTTCCCCGTGTCATCGACCATTAGTTGACATGACATCTCATTTTCCAAGTCAAACCATGTAACGCAATGCTCTCCAACTCAGACGCTCCAAGCCTTGCCGGCCTACAGAATGCCCACACATCCGGAGATTTGCATTACGATGATGAAATAGCAAAAAGAACACTGCTTTAGCCGTTTGTAAAAATGTGATATAGCCGCCTAGTCTTTCACATTACATTACATTATCTGGCCCGCTGTAACATGGCACAAGTCCATCATGTACGCTATTCCAACTGGATGCCTCAGAAATATGTGTGACGCAGCATGTGGCCACCCCCCACTCACACACACACACACACGCACACTCACACAGACACACACACACACACACACACACACACACACACACACAGAATCTGACTAAGTATAGAAGTATAGCTTTAACCCGAAATGTTGCATTGGGTTTTTCTTTCAACAAACCCAATAGTATATAATTTAGTTATATACTATTATAATTGTATTAATTAATATATAATATTTACTTGTTTTTTATTTGTATTATTTATGTTGGCCTACTTCGTACTCAAGGGACATAGTGGAAAGAAATTGTATGAGTTCGGCATAAGGGATGGGTCACCTAACGTAAAACACAGTATTAGTTCTGTCATATGCTATAGGCTATTTCCGTACCTAATAACGAGTACATTCGTTGTTTGGCTTCTAATGGCTTTACAAGTGACACAAGTGATCATAGGAGACGTAATCATGTGGAAAGGTAAAGGTCTCCCTTCTGGAAAACCTGAAACATTTTGTATCGGACACGCCGTGTTTACAGTAGCGTCTTATTGGCCATATGAAAAGGGGGTCTTGAGATGGCCTTGTGACGTGTTACATGCAGCATGACGCTGCGACTGAACGCTTTATATGTAAAGCACAGACGTGGAGCATCAATGAAGTAGTAAAAGAGGGGACGCTGGAAGAGGAGCAGGATAGGCTTAATCGTTATTGTAAAGTCTTTGGCAGGATTTGTTTAGATTGAGTTCCCTGCTTTTATTCACTGAATTCAAGAGAAGACCAACGAAATGAAAGTCATTATTGGCATTGGCGGGTAAGAATATTCTGGAACAAGCACTATGCACAAAAAATTAGTAGCCTATATCATATGTTGATTAGCCTATCATTTATATTAATAGCCTATTATTATTATTTCAGCGTGACCAACGGTGGGAAGACTACTTTGACCAACAGACTTATAAAATCATTACCAAACTGTTGTGTTGTGCATCAGGATGACTTTTTCAAGGTGAGAACGAAAAAGTGTCATGCATTTGTTGTCGTGTTTTCAATTTCGTCCGTTTCTGATTCGGCCTAATAATATACAGTCAGTCCTACATTTTACGCGTAGGTGGTTGTATCTTATTTAACGACAATCCTAAACATGTCTGTATAGCCAACAGGCTAATTAATTAATGTAGCCTATCCGCAGCCTATGGCTGATTGCCTCCTGGACATCCAACGGCAAGGTTGATCGCCCCCACTGAAAGTTAAAGTTATGCAATCGTGTTTGCATGTTATAACCACATATGTGCTCACGATTATAGCCTTTCTATTTCGCTGTCACTTAACACCACGGTAAACGATACTTTATTAATCTTTTCATTGTTAACATTAAACATTTTATGCTGGTGTATCTCAGGCAATATATACTACATGGACAATTAATAGGCTATGAAGGAAACAGGGTGCAGTGCGAATCAGGTGGAAAGATAAAATGTTCCCTTCTGGTAGGGCATATAGCCTAAACGTCAAATACCATAATTGAATGTAATAATAATGCATATCCCTATTTGATTTCCAAAGTGCAATAAGACGCGATGGCAATTCATTACTCGTGTAACTTATCTTTGTCGATTAGTCGTAGAATACGCGACTTCCGCCAAATACAACAATAATTCAATGGGGAGTGGGGACGCGATTATGAGTAGCCTAGAGAGCATTTTGCTACTTTTGGTGGTGACGGGTCCTTGACTTGTCCTGTCCAGGTGTGATCAGTTCCGACATGTTACTATATAGGTTGCAGCAATGTTTTATTGGTGACTGTATTTCAGAAACCCGATCAAATAGAAGTCGGGGAAGACGGCTTTAGACAGTGGGATGGTAAGAATGGATTTCGCGTAGGAAAACCATGCAGTAATGTACCCTTTTCCATGCATATTTCAAAAGTTGTACCATGGTAACAAACCACTCAATCCTAAACATGTGAACAGTCTTAAAGTTAATTCTGTGAATGCTACAGTCATTCACCAGTCTCACGGAGAACATTGGGGAGGGAGCACCATCTGTTCCATGCCTGTTTTTGTCTCACTCCTAACAGTGATCACTGCTATGGACATGGAGGCTATGGTCAGCACGGTGAAAGCCTGGCGCGAGAACCCAGTGAAGTTTGCTCGCTCCCACGGAGTTAGCCTGACACCCGACGCTGAAGGGTCCGACCCTGAGACCGCTGGCCTCCATATTCTCATAGTGGAGGGGTTCCTCCTTTACAACTACAAGTGGGTCACGTGTCTGTCCAGCACCAGAACTGACAGCAGCTATACATCTGTTGCCCTCTGTCAGTTAAGGAACATGCTAAGAGCTCACTAAAGCAGGTTTTCTCCCCACAGGCCTCTCCTCGATGTCTTTGACAAGGGCTTCTACATTACCATTCCATACGAGGAGTGCAAACAGAGAAGGAGGTAAGGGATCTATTCGGTCGCTGAGACTGTATACTAGGGGTAGGGAACCCTGGTCCTGGAGAGCCGCAGCCCTGCATGTTTTATGTCTCCCTGCTCCAACACACCTGATTCTAATGAACCATGTTAGAAGTGTGTTTGTGTTAGAAGCCTGATAACGACCCATTCATTAGAATCAGGTGTGTTGGAGCAGGGATACATCTAAAACATGCCGGGCTGCGGATTTCCAGGACCAGGGTTCCCCTGGTATAAACTATTCGTTTGGTAGCTTATTTTACTGGCATTTTATTTTTTTCGCAAGATGTCGCTATCAGCTTTTAGTGCTGCTCATATTTTGGTGTGTAGGGATCCTCCCCTTTTGTCATGGGAGGGAAGTCACAGTAATGCTTTGTTCGTCTTATTGCCTATTGAACATGTTCACTCCACGGCGTCTGCTGTTAGAACGTGTTTTTACGCAGCCATGTCGCCTTTGTGAAATGTGTCTTTAAATACTTTGCCTAGCAGTAGTCTACCTATGCCTGAATGATGCCGCAAGAAAGAAACCTTGTACGCTCTTTGCTGTTATGTTTTGTATATTTTTGCCACATATGGAGGACGGCAGCAACTCGTATTGTCTATTCCATTTCGGAGGAATCAAACCCGGGTACTATTGTCGGCCCACTGGCGAAAGATTTACATCTAAATGTACAGGAACTGGGAACTAGAGGTTTTCAGATTTCTGGGCCCAACATGAGGTATTTTGAAGTAAACGTCAAAACTGGGATTTTATTGGTAAAAGAGAGAATCGATCGAGATGAGCTCTGTTCCCGTAATGTGAAGTGCTCTCTAGAATTGGAAGCCATTGTGAAATCTCCACTTAATCTCTATCGATTCGAGGTTATTGTTTTAGATATAAACGATAACGCACCCACTTTTCGGATACCAGGATTACTTTTGAACATATCAGAATCAGCTCTTCCAGGGGAAAGATTCACTCTACCAAATGCTTTTGACGCAGACATTGGTAGTTATTCGGTGAAGGGCTACAAGCTGAACCAAAATGAACACTTCTCCCTAGATGTACAGAATGGCGGAGAGCAGAGTGTGTCTGCGGAATTGGTGTTACAGAAAGCTTTAGATCGAGAAAAACAGTCTGTTGTTAAATTTACACTTACGGCTGTAGACGGAGGGAAGCCTGTTAAATCAGGGACGTTACAGATCACTGTAAATATCAGAGATGTTAATGATAACGTCCCGGTTTTTGACAAGCAGCTATACAAAGCCAGTGTCCACGAAAACACACCAAGAGGATTTTTGGTCATTATAGTCCATGCACACGATTTGGACGAAGGTCTCAACGGAGAAATTGTATATTCATTTATTAACCACGATAACGATAACGCAGTGGACTTATTTGAAATTAATTCGGCCACTGGAGAGATTACGGTAAATGGTAAATTAGACCATGAACAAAGTAACGCAGTTGAAATTCGGGTACAAGCGATCGACAACGGGCATATTCCAAGAGCATCACATTGCAAAGTACTTGTAGAAATAATTGACGTTAACGATAATCCACCAACAATTTTAATCACATCATTGGTAAACGTAGTCGGGGAAGATGCGCCAATAGACACAATGCTTGGGCTTGTAACCGTTAAGGATATCGACGGAGCCAAAAATGGCGTTGTCCTGGTTAAACTGATTGATAACGTCCCGTTTAAGATTAAGAATACTTATACAAATCATTATTCCTTGGTGGTAGACGGTCCTCTAGACAGAGAACGAAATTCGCAGTACAATGTAAGCATTATAGCGACTGATGAAGGAACGCCGCCTCTCTCCAGCATTAGAATTATTACAGTAGACGTGTCTGACGTCAATGACAACTCTCCGCATTTTTCTCTACCGCTGATAAATATTTTTGTGAAAGAGAATAGTGTAGTTAGTACCGTTATCTATATTATAACTGCGGAAGATATGGATGTAGGTGAAAATGCAAAAGTAACATATTCTATTATTGATCGTATTTTTAAAAATACTCGAATATCATCAATGGTTAATATCAACTCAGAAACTGGAGAATTAATGAGCCTACAGTCATACAATTATGAAGAGTTACAAACGTTCCAGTTTAAAGTCCAGGCGACAGACTCTGGTGTTCCTCCTCTCAGCAGCAACGTGACTGTGAATGTTATTATTCTGGATGAGAATGACAACAGTCCCGGGATTCT